>JAHWFP010160887.1:84438-104443 GCA_023313725.1 Lithobius niger | reverse complement strand
CCCCCCCCCCCCCCCCCCACTCCACCCCTACCCCACCACCAACTACTACTTGGTTTTATCAGTTATCCCGCAACATCAAAGCCTGAATCTGATATTTAAAGCAATGAGGTGAATAACATTTAACTTAATGTGGATAACGCACGGAAATTGAGATGAAAATTTTGGCGTCGACGTCGACTCGTAGTATGTCACGTCATGTCACGAAACGTCAAATTTCTACTGTACGTTTAGGACTTTATCAACCTAGGCAACTTTCCGCACATCTGCATCGGTGGAGAGCCGCAAAACGGAAAATACGTAATATCTAAATATCCATAAGTCATACACGACAACCAATTTACGTTGTCAGGACTTTAGTATAGTCTCTCATCAAAACAATTCCAACTTTTCTATGAATTCCGTCCAGTGGCATCGATATTGTTTTGTCACAATGCATGAAAACCCTCAAACTTACTTTCATATTAAAAGTCAAAGGTCTGGTGCTCCTTTACCTCTTACGTTATCTGGATAAAAAGAATGTTCGGGCTGTTTTCACACGGTAGAATGTGCCTTAAAATAGCATGAAAAATGTTGTTCTTAACTTAAAAATCCATTTGGTAACGAGCACCAAAAGATGAAATGATACTGTTCAAGTGACGCTCTTCTGCTACCTATGTTATTACTGAATTAGCGCAAAGGTTCGATTTAAGGAGTACGATCTTATTTAGAGGGCATTTATTATTTACCAACAATTTTTCAACAATTGGCCTAACCCTAAACCAAAACACAGAGTTCCCACCAACCTGGAAAACCTGAAAAACTCAGGGAATTCTCAGAATTTTCACATAAAACCTGGAAAACTCAGGGAAAATAACAAAGCCACACTTTTAGGCCTAGTCCTAAAGTGCATTAAACACACTGTTAAGTAATTGTGGAAAATTAAAGTGTATCCTTGTATTTCTGTTGACGCCTGAAAGTTCATTAAACCTGCTGCTTTTTACACCGAGTCAGTCCTAAAACTAGGTAAAACTGGCAAAATGGGTGGAAAAATTTCCTTCCTGAAATTACGGTAAATGGCCTGGAAAGTGACCTTAACCACTCTGGAAAACCTGCAAAACTCAGGGATATTTTTTCAGTATTTTGGTGGGAACCCTGAACCATCTGAAGGTTACCAAAACCAGGAGTGTTGTTGCAAATTGGAAGGATTGGGTAAAACAGGGACAGAGCCAAATCCATGGATTGATCCAAAACAGTCAGACCCATAATTTTTTTCCATATGGGTAGTTTTCCCCACCAGAGGGGTAATTGGTTACCGTACAGACACTGCTTAGCTTTCTTAGCATACAAGTTAACCCTTTTCGACGAAGGTGACATTATCATATGCAATGGAAGTAGGCTAGCTACCATCAGTACCCCACGTGAGAAGAGAGAGAATCCCGTTCCCGCCTGTCAAATTTTCCCCGTCTCAAGATAAGATATACGCGATCACGTAGGCTGACTCATCGCCTAGCTACTCCACGTGCTTCGTCCCAAGCAAGGTCATATTTTTTGTTGGTATTGCTTCTTTCAATTCAACAGTGACGTGCGTTCAACACAATGATAAAGATCTGGACACTTGGTCGGTTGGATTTAGACGGGGTTTTAGCAGCTGCAGAAGAAGGTGGTCATTCTGTAGGATAGACTGGGCTTGTACTAGAGGCCTATGGGGGGAGGGGGGGGGGGGTGGGTGTTGGAGGGAGGGGGGGCGAAGCGAGACCAACAGCTTTAACAGAATCCTAAGGACAAAGAATAACGACAGCTGATGCACGTGACGGACACTTAGCTGTCTCACGTCAGTACTAAAACTGATCCACGTTATTTGGCCAAGGTTTTGCTCTGTCGCCAGTGGAGACGGCAAGGTGTGCTGGGGAATTGTACTCCCTTGACTCCAATAGATTGTTGTCTTAAAGTGGCACTATCACCGATTGAAAATAGACAGAATCTGGCAACATCTAGTGCTATCTGGGACTTGCTTGCACCAAGCGAAGGAATGCACAACGGCATTTCTTTTAACGAAACAAACAAGCCACGACCTCCTTAGTTACTGAGTGAAAATGTGGTACGTCCTTGAGCACCTGGGAGCAAGCAGTAACGGTTAACAGTATCACTGCTGCAAGATGGCCCTATGGTATTTTCGTTCGCTTTTCAATCGGTGATAGAGCCACTACATAGGTGTCCATTTCACTGAAAGCTGGCCTTCCTGAGTGGCACATGCCGTTTTACACGCCGTACTCGAATGATGTAAATGTTGCAGACGCTCTTTTATCCGTGGGATATGGCGAAAATGGCGAGGGTGGTAAGGCCTTTTAAACAGGGTTCAGACAATTTTTTAATTCTCAATTTCCCTGGCTTTTCCAGGTTTTCCAAGTGTATCCAATGGCAATTTCCAGGTGTTTACAAGATATTTAGTTAGGGAAACAGGCAGTAGTTAATTTTTTGATTAATATTTGTACGAAAATAATCCAACATCCCATAAAACAGCTGTTTGGAGACTAGTCCAGACAGGACTAAATGCATTTTTATCACAGAAATTGTCTATCTTAAGAGTTGGTGGCATTGAAGTTATATCTAAAATATTTGAACATATTAAAGCACAAATTAAAATGTTTGCTACTAGCCTAGGATTTTGTTTCTGATATGCTAATTCAATGGAACTTACAGATCAGACCCAAAGTCATTTTTTTTTAATTTCCCTGTCTTTTCCCTGATTTTCAAAAAATCTTATTTTTCCTGAAATTTCCCTGAGATTTTGGCTCTATTTTCATTTTCCCTGAGATTACCAGGTTTTCCAGGTTTTGTCTGAACCCTGTTAAAGTGGCACTATTACCGATTGAAAATCGTACGAAAATACCGTGGTACTGTAAACCTTTACAGCTTGCTGCCAGGTGTACGAGGACATATTACCTTAGTTTTAGGTGCAAATGAAGGAAAATGGGATTTTAAGGGTAAAATACGATTATTAACGACCCGGCACTTTTACACGAGTCTCGGTTACCTTCGTCAGGGGTTCGACCTTTGAAATAGTGTTCCAATTAAAATTTCACTGAATAATTAAGGAGGTCGCGTGGCTTGGTTGGTTCGTTAAAAGAAATGGCGTTGTGCTTGTGCCGTCCTTCGCTTGGTGCAAGCAAATGCTATAGATAGTACGAGATAGCAGGACCCCACACAACAGGGGGGGGGGGGGGGGGGTCAGGCAGACCCGCAGTACCCAAGCCGTTTCAATCAAGGGGTCCGCACGACATGATAAATTTTTTCCTATTTATGAGTTTACGATGACTGTGGGGGCGAGGGATAATCGTCTAACTGGAAAATCGCATAATTGGAAGAACGTATGCCATATAACACTGTAACGGAAAGTCGTCTCAACAGGAAAATCGTCTAATGTTCCTGCTTCGCTGGCGCGGCAACGCTCGCTGCGGCTATATATACATATAACATCACAAACTGCAGTTAGACGTTTATCCATTATACGATATTCCGTTTAGATGATTTTCCAGATTTTTTATTTATGCAGATTGTGACAATTATCCCATTCGACGATTTTCCAGTTAGACGTTCGTCCGACGCCCCGACTAATGTAGTCAATGTGGATTTTTTGTATATACTACTCCCAAGAAACAACTCCAATCCAATGACAACGAACACAGAGCAAGAACACTTGCACTACAGTCTATAGTAGTACAAGACTGTTAGCTTGTTCGGCAGGGAATCCTCCAAACGTAAGCAGCCTGGATTAATATAAACCCACTCGATAAGCACAATTGTGACCGAGATAACCGTTTTTCCCCGATTACAGTCAGGGTGAAACCCCCATCTGGTGTAGTCCCAGCCCCCACAATTTGTTGTGGGGGCACTGCGAGATAGCGTTAGATGTTGCCAGATTCTGCAGACTTTCAATCGGCGATAGCGTCACTTTAAGTAACTGTTTTGCTAAGTGAATTGACACAATTCATTAAGAACATGTTGGACACATTTTCAGATTAAAAAATAGGCGATCCCGACAGTGCTTCACGGAAATCAGATAAAAAATATGTGTGGAGTTTAAAATTTTCTGAATACTATACGGAATATTGGTGACACACTGAACCTCTCTGGCGAACGTCCGTAATTCTGATGCACGAAAATTGGTTTTAAAAAATCCGTTGATAATAAGGGGCACAATATTACTGGTTTCCAAGGCAGAATACTCGCATACAAAAATCTTAGGTTTTACATACGGGTCACGCATCTTCATTAGAAGACAAAAAGCAGAACAAATGCGTTCACAAAATATTGTAACAATATAGACTAATCTGCTATCACACATGGTGTCGATTAGTACATGGAGGCGACCACATTGGAGCCAGTGCCACAATAAGGGGGTGGGGGAGGAGGAGGCAAATGGTGCAAGGCACCCGGGCCTTTAGCATCTAAAGCCGACGCGCACTGAGGCCGCCCGCGCACTGAGCGACTTGACCGCCCGGCCAGGTCCTGCAGCCAATGAGAATACTTATCGTTTATGTAAAACTACGCACTAATCATTTTCATTGGCTGCAGCAACCTGGCCGCGCGGCCAAGTCGCTCAGTGCGCGGGCGGCTAAAAAGCAAGTATACTGAATTGCCTCTCTATAAAGTCCGGCCCCCAGCCAGGCCGGCTAAAAATTGCTTCTATTGCTAGGAAAATACATAATCTGTTAATTTTTAGCATTCAGCAGAGCAATATGCTAAAAATTAACAGGTTATGGATTTTCCAGCAATAGAAACCTTTTTTTAAATTTCGGTTTTCGGTTTTCTGATCATTAAAAAAAAAAAAAAAAAGAATAACGGGCTAACATCCGGAAATTGTGCAGCGAGCAATCAACCAAGTCCAAGCAAGCACGTCTCCTCTTACAACGTTGTGAACTTAGCGCAACGCGATCCGTTAAAAAATGTATTTGTGCTTCACCACCCACTTCTAAAGTTACACGGTTGGCAGGGATTCAGTGTGGCGCCCCCAGGAAGCGGCGCCCTAGGCGGGCGCCTTGCTAGCCTTACCAATCCTACCCTGCGTTTATAGGCTTTTTTTTCATTCTAAAATGTCTGTTTGAGCCAGTTAGCTGTAAGAGCATTACTTTGCTTCAGAGGACGACATCGTGCTCAAGAAATGCAACGATAAAAACAAAGAAAAGCGGACAAAACAACAAACGTTTGTCATCATAAATGCTCATGCTGACTCATTCGCAGTCAACAAAACCTACAAAAGATGATTAATTTAATGTTCGCTTCAAGTCTTATCACCATTTTGTTTCGATCGATCCATCTAATGGACAAGGTCCACGTCATTAAATATCAGATATCTGTAATCGATTAAGGAGCGATCGATCAACCTTCCGATGGCAGGAGAGTCACGTTCCAAGCGATCGGACGGACGTGCGAAGTGATGGACGAATTCCAAGTGTGGCCGTCGGTTCTCCTTGAAAATTTAATGAAGTGTTTCAATCAAGTCCTTCGATTCTAAAACCAAGTCTATACTTCGACCCGAAAGCGAACAAAACCTGTCTCGCACGGAACATGTGATGAAAAATGCCCAAACATCCCTTTTTTTAAGGATTCCCGCCAAGATATTTTCGTCGTTTAAAGCTGTGATATCAAGCGCCACGTTAATCCCACCGAGTAGGATTCGAAGGTTAAAGGTGCCTCTTCACAGAATGACATATCACATCATCTAGCGCCGTCTACTATTATTTAGTTTTATGTAGCACTTCATTTCAACAAGCGAAGGAACGCGCAAAGAAATTTCTTTTTACACAACAACCTAGCCACATGCCTCCTTAATTATCGAGTGTAAAGTTGGTGCGTCGACGTGCACCAGGGAGCAATCGGTCAGAGTCAACGATATCACTGTCACTAGATGGCGCCCATCTAGCGGTTCAAAATCTGCGTTTCAAAACGGACGATAGCTGGAAAAAAGCGCTCGTGATGTCGTTAGGCTTAACTTTACCGCTTGCTCCCTGGTGCACGTGGACGCATCAACTTTACACTCAGTAATTAAGGAGGCACGTGGCTTGCTTGTTTCGTAAAAAGAACTTTATTTGCGTGTTCCTTCGCTTGTTGAAAGGAAGGGCTAGATAGAACTTGATATCGGTAAATGGCTATAGATGCTGCAGCCTGTTATTTGATGGGAATCCCCCTTTAATATCAATTTAAAATATTGGCCAAATTGTAAAATGGGGCGCCCAGTATATATTTTTTTTATTTACGCCTATTACGTTATTTGAAACATGTTTCGTAAAAACAGATTGCAACCACCGTAGACTGCCTTGGTTTAGCATACTGAAGTCCTTATCGTTTCCAGAATGCGTTTAGGACTATGTTGCCGGTCTTTACGTAACCAGTTTAATAATAATGAAGTTTTTTTTTTTTAATGGATAAGCACATTCGGGTACATTTCGGTCTCCCTTGTTTAATATAGTTGTTAACTGGTATCAGCAACATGTTTACCATGCAAGTTTTGGGAATAAACAAAGTTCACTAAGGAGGAGGTTCATTGATGATGGTGCACACAGATGCCTATAAACACCCAAGGATGCTTTGTCCTTTTTTTTTTACTCTGCTGTCTTTACTACGTCAACTTGTTTGCGTAATTAATTTAGGTATTTGTCAGGAACGAAGCTGCAGTTAAGTTGAAACCGAGGCCTAGTAACATGATCCCTAGTAACATGGCTGTAGGCACTGGATACTACTACGGGATCATCTGTACTGCAGGTATTTGTTTTAAACTGTAAAATACCACCACCGCAGAATTCATTACAGTACACGTGATGACTGAGATCTATCATTATTGGTGCATTGCGTAATTAAAATAGTTGTGTGAGCACTAAAACTCATTCGCCCCCTCCCCCCCAACTCACCTCCTCGAGAAGTGAGTGTTCAGCCTTGGCATTCACCAATTACAAAATGACGAAATTTTGTTAAAAGATCTGCCAGAATGTTAAATTTAGATTGGATCATACTTGAAGAAAGTAATATAATTCCGCAATTACGTATGAAAACTAATGACAAGTTAGTTTTCACTGAGCAGTTTTTTTAATATAATAAATTTTATTCTGATCGTATCCCGAAATCCTTTAAATGGATTTGTATGGGTACCGTGGTGCCATTTGATAACGTTTTTCATCTCGACAAAACAGAAAAAAAAATACCACAAATTACAGCAAAATGGTGTTTAAATGGTAATGTAAAATGGAGTAAAACTCATAGGCAACACACTAATGAAAAAAAAAACAATAAAAAGGTTAACAAAAGGAACAAGAAGAAGTTATCCTCTTAATAACATTTTTTCACTGTTTGGTGATAGGTAACCAATCCATTTATTATTCAGTATCCAGTATTTAATGGAGATCTTTGCAATTCTTATACTTGGCAAATTTGTTAGTTTTACTGGCAACCTATTAAAACTAGTTGGTATATATTGGCTTTAGTGTTTTAATCCATAAGAATTCTTTATTAAAGGTATTTTCTGTCTTAATGTTTTTGTTCAAAGAAAATTAATGTTATGAGTCTTTTATTTTAAATTTGTTCTATATTTTTTTTAAAGTATAACATATAGTCTCTTAAGTTCAGTACGTTAAAAATGTTATTATCTTCAAATAATTTAATTGTTGAATTATGCGAGTTCCCTTTCGCAAAAAAAAGTACTTTTCTGTTTAGTCTGATGGGAGGATTAGAAGTTACAAGGAAAAACAGGTCTTTTGTACACCAGTCTTGGCCTACGTCTTTGATTTTCACAAATCCTACGTAGAATCTTTTTAAAAAGTTAATTCTAACTAGCCATATCTTTCGCTTTGCTCACTCTGTTGGCGTTGATTCATCATGTAATTTCTTTGCTTCTAAGAGCGTCACAAAGTAGATGTACTGGAACTTATTTCGACACAAACTAATTACAAGTGTTGCTCACAGTTCGTCCATCACATTCCTCAGCATGCCTGCATTTCAGCTACATCATTCGTACTGCGATCTGAAAGTTCATAACACGTGTCAACAATGATGGCTGGCCCGAAAACAAAGTGAATTCTGATTTCGTACTGATTTTGAGATCCATATATTATGACATGTAGTGTTTCTGTTATACAAAACATGACGTCATAGTTTTATCAGGCAAAGGTTACTTTGGAAGGTCAAAGTTGGTTCAAGCATAATAAACTATGCATGAACACACTATGACGTCAAGAACAAACGTCATGAGGGTAAAAAAAACTTTGACGTTATTTTTGCATGTTTTTTAGCGTGTTTGAGGGTCGTAAAATTAAGTTACAGCGACAAAAATAGGCCTGACAGAAGCGTAATTTAATTATCTTCCATTTGGTCCTACTCCCATCTTTGTAGGTGCCTTGGTTCCAGAGGAGTAGAGGTACAAACACGCACTCACGCATATCATACGTCTTTAATGACGCAGAAGATTTATTATCCGGATCCAGTTTATGTTCAATCTGAAAAATGGTATTTGGAAGTTAAGAGGCAAAAACAATATTTTGGACGCCATTTCGGGCCGCCATTTTGGATTTTCATCAACTGGTGTAAAACTATAAATTTCTATACGTCTTTCCGTCGGCTTAAGTTCAGAGAATATTCTTTACAAATTTTGTTCGAATTGGTTCATGCAACGTCAACTTATCGAGCTAAGCACGTCAAAATACTTTGTGAGCACTATTTTGGCGTTTTATCAATTGTTAAAACCACCCACAAACGTCATTAGGCCTAAGGTAAAAGAATAACCTACCAGATTTGTTAGAATCGATTCATGCATGCCAAACTATCAAGTTGAAATGGGCCGAAATAGTTTTTAGGCACAATTTTCGGCCGCCACTTGAAAATTTTTCTCAGTTGATGCAAACACATGTATATAAGTCATTAGGCCTGAGGTTAAGGAATATTCCTGTATACCGAATTTTGTTCGAATCGATCCACGAAACCCAATTTTTTTAGTAAATCGCTGCAATTAATATTTGATTAAAAAAATTTATAAAAAAACACGTCTATGTGGTATTTTTTAGCATACTTTACTGTCGAATTATTTAAGCTTTGCTTAGTAGCTATATTATTACAATTGTTAAATGGGAACTTGGACTTGCTTGTGACATACTGCGCTTTGAACATGAAATTTAGTTCACTACTTGAGGCTCTGAATGTTATACTTTCGGTGTGCTCTACAAAAACTTCCAGTGATGTTGTCCATGTCTTTATTTCAACGCCGGGGGGGGGGGGGGGGGGGAATTCGGGGGGCCCCAAACAAATTACTCCCCACCCACCCCAACCTTCCCCACCCCCCCCCCCCCCCCCCCCCCCAAAAAAAAAGAGAAGTGCTTTCATTACAAAATTAAGTACATAACTCTTTCAGCCCCATACTAAGGAATATGTCTAATTTCCCACCAAAGTTCAACAGCATCGGTTCATGTGTTTCGTCGCAACGAAGGAACAAAAACGCAGCAGGCACAGAACCCCAAATGCCAAATTGTCCTAGTTAAAACGGGACATCGATTGTTTCGCTCACTAGGTAAAATGTTTACTTTGTTTACTAGGTAAAAAAAAAATACAAAGTATTCTGCTTCTTATCACTAACTACCTGTCTTAAACGTATAAGAAAGTCTTTTATCTTAAAATGTGGCTTTTGACAGTCATTTAACTGACAGCTCACATCCGTATATGGTCCTTAAAGGTACAATATCCTGCTACACAATCACGTCACCTCATGTACTTCTTATCTGTAAACGTCCTGATTAAATATGAAGCCCGTATGTGTCAACAATCTCTCGCAATATGATAATGGAATCCGGAATTCTAATAAGTGACATGGTGTTGCTTAATATTAAGACTGCATCATTTACTTAATAATATCAAGAATTTATAGGGTTGGGGGAGGAGAATTTGTAACTCTTAAAAAGTCACCATTGAAACGTCCTAGATCCATTCCAATTAGTTCCATCAGAGTTTTCAGAGGGCGCCACGTGTTCCTCTGATAATTTTTGCTCATTTTTCAGCCCAAATCTAAAGTAAACTAAATTACAACTAAGCTAAACTAAATAATAATTAAATACAAGCTAGTTTCATTTAGTTCAGTTTAATTTTAAGCTGAAAACTGAGTAGAAATTCCCACATAAAACCGAGACGGAACTAATAGGACTGGATCTAGGACGTTTCAGTATGGGGTCTCAGTCACCAATTCTCCTCCCCAACCCTAGAAATTCTTGATAATATTAACTGAATCAAAAAACGGTTTCACCATTTAGGGGGAAAAAACCATCAGAGCTCGTATCCCCATGGAACTCAACAGCTATGAAGATAAACAAATAAACAACGGGTTAAAGTTCACTCGAATGAAACGACCTCTAATTTGAACTCTTACTGCAGGGAACAAGGTTTGTTTTTATTCCGTGGTAAAATCAGAAAGTAAACGCAACTGATGATTGAAGTGGGCCATATCTGCGAGTGTGTGTTTGTAATGTGTTTGTAATGTGTTTGTAATGTGTGTAGCCTGTATAATTTATTATACAGGCGTTTTCTTATTTGGAATTTGTTTTGTCTGTGTTTATAAGTCTATGTTTTAATTATGTCTACTGCTTGCTAGTTTTAATTATGTTTATTAGCTGATCCCGGCATAACATGACGCCGTTGTATAGCAAACAGCCACTCCTCCACCGCCAACCCCTCCTCCGCACTCCCTCCTGACTGGAGATCCAGCAATAGGCTATTGTTTGAATCAATCCATAATAATCAATAAAAATTCCTACATTTTCCCTGTACTGTTTTCCAATTTAATCGCGTTATTGTTAAAGGGATATACCTCCCAGCGCCATTTTTCTCGATCCTCCACATCAAGTACGGCCCCAAAGGTCTATTTACTTACCGTTAGTCTTTCCCTTGCTAACTAAAATGTGGCGTCTAGGAGATTTTCTGTTGAATATAATGTAATTTTATTTACTAACGACCCGTCACTAAATCATGCATTGCGCGCGCACAATACTCATGACGTTTCATCTCTGTGTGTACATCTACTAATTTTCTAATAATTACCATGAGATCTACAATCTAATAGACTAATGCGGTAAAAATTAAAATTAATTATTCCAATAGATCGCAGAAGCAAAATTATAAGACACTAGTCTAGAAAATTATAAATTATGATTTTAAAATACAACAATCATTCCGGTTTTTGACGACACGATCAGTGTGTTCACGGTGGCTGGACTATTAGGCGCAATGCCAATTGAGACAGTAGCTATGATTTTCATTGCGAGGAACGAAGCTACCGTCTCAGTTGACCTTAGCTGTGGTAAATACGCGGATGTGATCGTCACGTGGGTGTTGTGAGGCAGGCGGAAGGTTATAAGGCAGGCGGTATGTTGCTTTAAGTAGCACGAGTGGATCCGATTCTGCCGTGCTGTGGCGCCACTTGACATTCACGTCAACCACTTAGCCGCTACGCAGACGCAGAAGTAATGTTGTTCTGCGTTAGCATACACAATAGTTAGCAATTTTTCAACCACATTCTTCATACGTAAAAATATTTAGAGCTCATTAAAAGTGTGGGATTTTTTTCGATAATTTTAGGCGAAAGTTCACGTCTGTGAAAATGTCTGTAGAAATCCAGACACATATGCGGATCAGGGAACACCAAAACCAACGCGCCATCCCTTGTTTTCAGTTATCCAGTTCGGAGCACTCCAAATCAGCAGCGGGAATGCCAAGTCCCAACGAATGACCTAATCGGCGCCGCGACGCAATAAAATCGGGAAAACCTTGCAAACAAGAGGGATAAATGGAAAAATAATTGGGTTTAGGTTTTTATCGTGAGTCTGCAGCGCCAGCCGATCATTCCTGTTGTACTGAGAGAGGCGTGAACGCTCCCTTCCCTGCGTATGAATAGTACGAAGAATAAATTATTTTTTCTTTATTCCGCGAATTAAACGTCTCCCAGTGAGGCCTCCATATATTCACAAAATTATGTAATAGATATCCGTGAGGAAGAGTGGTTAACCGGCTATAATTGCTCGTTTGCGAGAAACGTGTAGTCCAATGTCGAGGGAATGGAGAGAAATATCACGAGCGTGCCAGCGCTAGTGTTTTTCCCTTAACCCCCCCCCCCCCCCCGACATTGGACTGCCCAGTTTCGAGCAATCGAGTAAATATCGCTGGTAAACCGCCTACTTTCATGGATATGTGTTTTTATGGCAAGGTGTGACGTCAAGCTAACTTATCGATTTATTTGAATTTAAAAAAAATTTATTTGTAAATTTTATTTGTGAATCATAATGAATTCAAGAATTTTTACATACGATTGATGTAAATTCCTGAACGGAAACCTTCGGATTAAAAAATTCTTGTCTACAAAGTAAAAGCTAAGGGAGAGACGTCCCCCTATCCAGTCCCAGTTGCTGACTTTTGTGTTTAAGGTACTTTTTTTTTCTACTTTAATAGTTTAAATAAGATTAGAGTACAAATTGCGCAGATATATTTCAAAGTGTCAGCAGCCTAGTTTTTTTTCGTACCGTCGGGACAACAGGTTGTGGGGTTTGGTTTAGATTGTGACATTTTTTTTCCTGTGTTGGTACCGTGAAAAATGTTTCTAGTCGCAAATGTGCCCGTTTATGCTGGTTTTGCAATGGATATGCTGACTAAATTTGTTTCGTGGAGTTATGAAAAGTGGGTCATTATGTCACGTGGTATGTAGACCCCGTAATCAAAATTAACCCACGATAACGTGTGTGGGTTTTCAGATTGACCGTATATAACGACCACACTTTTAGCATGGGGATGCGTTAGCGTGACGTTACCACCGTGCATTAATTGCTAGTACCATAAGGGTCACTATCCATCCAGTCGCTAACTCTCATTTTACTCGTGCTGTGAGCAATAGTAAGGCGATTGTACCAAGACCAACACAGACATTGCCCCAAAAATCTATTACCAACTACCACATAATACAAGAAAGGGTTGGTGCCGTGCACAAATTCGGCAAAGATATCCGATCATAGCTGCTTGGTGTGGACGAAGTAAAAAGTATTACAAAAGCCTTGAAATAGGTGCTTTCACATTAAAGGCCTAATGTTTCTCACTGCTGAGGTTTATTTTTCTCTATTTTTTTCCCAGCTGCCCTACGTACGAGTGTTTCATTCAAGCACGACTTCTTTCAAACTAGCTTACAGCTCGCCTGAATACGGGTGAATTTATAATATCACTAAAATTACGTGTCCCTTTTTTTGTTGGTCTTGAATTACTATAGCCTCCAATCCCCCCTCCCAACCACTGGGCCACTGCACATTCTAACATTAAAAAATTTAATTGGCACCTTTTTTTTGTTTCCTGGTCTTCACTAACTACATACAGACCTTTGAATACAACGTTGCTTACCCAATTATGTGTTCCTATATCTCTCCCCCCTCCAAGCCCATCGTTTATGAGAGAGACGCCTCAATAACCCCCACCCACCCTTCCGTACCTGCGCATGTTCTAAATTCTACAACGCACTTCGCTCCAAACCTCCCTTTCCTCCCCAACATGAAGCATGCACTACGCGTTACTATTTCCCAACTTCTCGCATGGCATCCTGGAAGAGTTAGCCAGACAGTCGCCTGGCTCATTTTTATGAGGTATGGGTTTTCTGTAATTATAGCCTAATGTATTTTAATATGTATTCATATTGGACGTTAGTACCCCTTCTACCCCCTGATGTACCAAATCCCTCGATTTTACCATGCCTTGATTTTACCATGCCTGATTTTACCATGCAACAATAAATTTCACTTCATTTCACTCCAATTACCAATATACACTACATTCGTAATTTAGAGTAATCTTCAGGCATCTTCAGGGTAATCGTCAGGTGATCTTCAGCGACATCATGTATTCTTTGATAACTAAAATCATTCAACAAAGTTGTAGATATGATAGAATAATCATTGGGAATTATTAGTATGTACTTACCAACTGTAATCAGGGTAATCGTTAGTAACAAGGTCTCCTATAGTAATGAAGGTGGGGGGGGGGGGGCAAAGGACCTCCTGTCCCAGAGGTCCGATTTTAGCATGACCTATGTAAGCAACCCCTGGAGTTTTGGGAAAGAGAAGGACACAGTGATGCCTCGTGCTCATGTCGATTGTGGTATGTAAAAGATCCTAGTTACTTCTGATTGGAATTAACTAGCAAAATTGTCCTTCTGCAGGGCGCCAATGGCTTCGGCTGCGAGTGTGCCAGACCTATACGTAATTCAGTTGAGGAGGGGTGTGTGTGCCAAGTTGTGGTCTTCATTCACTTTATGATAATCCACAACCTTCATCTACTAAATATCCTAAATTGAAAGGTCTTCACAACATGAAAGCAGTGTCAGACAGGCCCTCTTGAGGGCCGTCAGCACGGATCCTGAAAGACCTCCCCCCCCCCATTTATATAACAGAAGGAATTTTTTTAAATACCTTCACGTTGCACCAATCAAATCAAAGAAAAAAGTCTAATAGGCTGTGCCCTTTTCATTACCCTTTTTTTTTAACTGAAAAAGAACACGAAGCATGTCATGATGTTGGCAGCAACAAGCAGCCCGTCGACGTGGGGGGGGGGGGGTCATTTTGTCCCATCCATCGGTATTCTTGGCCTAAAAGTGGGGCCCCGTCCCATTCCCTGTTCCAGAAAGGAAACGAAACGAGATTGGAGGAGGGATCCTTGGCCAACATTTTTCTCGATGTGATTTTTTTGTGGTCACAAGACGTACTGTACGTCTAATGCTCTTTGCAGTCTGATATCCAGTGAATGGAATAGCCGCGTTGCGTGTGGGGGTACTTTTCCCACTTCATTCCACAAACATTTACAGGTATTGCTTCTCGGCTGGGACCTCTGCGATTGCCGAGAATCCAACCTGGCCAGTCCGCAACTGCATGAAAGAAGACCTTTTTCGATTTTTGTTCATCTAGTACAAATTACTTTTAAATTTTTAAAATAATCCTACTTTAAAAATTTCGAAGTCTCGTCCCTTTTTCGTAATCCGATTTCAGTCAAGGCTAACACATCATAACGGTCAAAACAAAGGGGGAAGACAATTGTCTTTTCGCCTATGGCCGTTCTTTCTTCCCATTCACCCCCCCTCCCCCCCCTCCCTCTAAGTAACCCCCACCTCCCTTACTCACAACGAAACTCGCAATTTGATGCAACGTGAGTTGGGTCGGGATCCATTCTTCCCCCTACTTTTCTTTTTCAAAGCTAAATAACAGCACTTTTTTTTTCTTTGCTTGCTTTATAGACTAAATAATATGGCCGTAATGTACGGGTTTGGCCAAGACGCGGAAAACGTGCAGTGGGTTAGCAAACAACACAGGGCACGATAATATAAAAAAAGAGGAAAAGAAAAGAAAAGGGCAAAAAAAAAAGAATGTGTGAATGCCGGTCTGACGAACGTTTTAAGACCAGCGAATCTTCCTCCATCGTTGGTATACAGTCGCTGATGAAAGGCTAGAAAGATCTTCATTGCGGCATGAAAAATAATAATAGTACGATGCAGGAAGCCGATGCTTACTGAACGTACAATTTCATATTTCCGGTGCTATTGTAGTTGTGTTTTTCAAGAAATTGTTGCTGGGGTTTTGTAGTTCGGGGCAGGGAGCATAAAGTTGACTTCAGATTCAAATTGTTAACTTTCTTCAGAAAAAAAATGACCGCACCTACATGCATCCAACAACAACCACACACAGACAGGCGCCCCTCGCGATCGATAGAGTAGTACAGTATAGTAGCGTTTTCTTAATGCAGACTTACCCTGCAGGCTTCTCACAAATTTTGTGTCGTCTCTCTCACACGTAAATAGCATTTGCAACATTTACATAGAGTTCAGTAAATGTAGAAAAACGGTCTGACACAAAGGGAAAATAGTGGATGAATGCGTTCGCACCATTTGCAAAACACTCTAGGTCAAACGTTTGCAAATGGTGCGAACTCATTCAGTTTTCCTCTTCACAGTTACGCAGGATAGAAACGTGATGCGATTGTAATAATCATATGGTTAGATGGAGTGGAGTTGAAGACTGAGATGGGGGAGGAGGAATGAGAGGCTACCCAAAATCTCATCGTTAACCCTTTGTTGCTTGATTCCGAAGACCCACCACCAGTTCTTTCGTTCTTTGTTGTGCGCGTGCTATCCCATTGTTGTCGGACTGATCTCGTTTAATTGGTGATAGAATCCTTTAACATTCTCAAGAATTACGTGAATAACAGAAAGGTATTACATGTAAAAATTGTAAAATTGGTAAAACTGGTAAAAATTGGTGAAATTGGTAAAGGAACATTGGTAACATTACCAGTGATTCACGTGATATTTCCTTCGGAGTGCCTCAAGGCTCTGCCCTTGGACCTCTTTTATTCGGCATTTACATAAACGATTTCACGAACTGCATAAAGAAATACGAAATAATACTTTTTCCTGATTATATTGTTTTGCTGTCCATGCTGCCTGATAAACTAAATATGGAATCTAACCTAAAAAAAAAGACTTTGATAATTTAAACTATTGGTTTTTGACTAATGATTTATTCATACGTGACGACAGAACATGTTCAATTGATATAAGCTCTACACACTGAAAATTTTCAAGTAACGATTTATATATTCATCTACAGAAAAAGGTGAAGCAAGTTACTGAAAAGAAGTATCTTGGAGTCGACAATTTATGGAAACATGTTCATATTAATTTTCTGATCACTAAGCTTAGAAAAAATTATTCCTTTCTTCTATAAATTAATTCGCTACTGAATAATAACAACAAACGAATCGTCTTTGGTGCATTGGTAACCAGTCATCTTAGATATGGTATTGAAGTGTATGGTTTTGCTTCTTTAACCATTATTGGTAGGCTACAAAAGGAACAAAATAAAATTTTAAAGGCCCTTTTTAGATAACATAACTACTACAAATCTTCTGAGGAATTATTTAACGAACACAGAACTTTACATGTAACTAAATTGCGACTTTATTGTTATACAAAGAAATTACTTTTGCATCGACTGCTACAGTAAAGATGACTTTAAAATGAGTTTCCTTCGTGATAAAACAATAAAGTTCAAGATTACACTGATTAAAATTAATTATGGCTAAAAAAAATAAAGGTTATTATATTCCAACAATTTGCAATTTAATTCCGTCAAAATTACTCATTTAACTCACTCACTACACTTCTGTCAAACATAAAATATAAGAGTAACTAATTGACAACTAAGTTTTAGTTTTATTATTTATTTATTGTTTTTTTTTTTTTGTATTTGTTGTCTTTATCCAGATTGTGAAATTATAACTAAATGTGTAGCCACACAAGGACCATACAGACCTTCGGCAACACTCTCTGAATAAAGTTTATTATTATTAATAGAATGGAATAGAAAAAAGTTGGTGCCGGCTAAAAAGTGATGTGTATTCTCTCTCTCCCCCCCCCCCCCAACCCCCAACCAAGAACTACGAAAAAAAAATACGTCCAGACGGCGTTTAAAGGAGTTTAGCGAGGGAGCAGAGACTATGGCAGCCGGAAGGGCGTTCCAGGGCTGCACAACCCACTCGCAGAAGTACCGGTGTCTAATATAGCCAAGGGAGAGATTTCACCGGAGGTTGAAAAGATGACCCCTGGTTAGGAAGAGTAACAGAAAAAATCGGATATGTTAACGTCAGTAAGATGGTGGATGATTTGATACGTCGGAAGGTGATAAAATGGTTATCAGCCCCTTTCCAATCCAATATGCTTTATTGGGGCCTTGGCCCTAGGCCATGCCCCCACCCTAAGAAAAAAAAAACTACACAGTAAGAAAAACAGCCCTACAACACTAGTAATAAAACAGCTCTACAACACCCCTTTCCTTAGAGAGATACAACAATGGTTCGGGCCTGCGGACCTCAACATTGTTGTATCACTCCTCGTAAGGTGACTGATTGATAACCTATACTGAAACTACAAATTTATTATGAACATTGCAATACTAGTCATAGCATTGTACAGAATTCTCCTCATGGCCACAATCATTAAACACTCCAAGTACACGTACGAACTATGAATTAACTGTACAGTGTGCTAAGCACACTAAGACGATTAGTTTTTAACCATTTTCCAGCGATGTCATTTAGCCAAGTAGAATACATCAATCATAGCTCACCAATAGTGTAGAAAAGTAAAAAATTGTAAACTTTTGACTACAGCAGTAAGGTTTCACGTGGACTACGCAGTACAGCAACATTGCAGTAACTGAAACCCTTACAGGAAAGTTAATTTGTGTTCCTTTGCTGATTTGACTTTAGGTCAGTTAAACATTACCTTATACATCAAACGATTAGTTTTTGTTTTCTAATTGATATGAAGTGTCACTACTTCAGTCCTACATGGAAGCAACTGCCAGCCTATGGGTATGGGTTTCTAAAGGGATATTTTCGTATAAAATAAAACTAGCGCCTATTGTACATTCACAAATGCATAAAAACAAACTAACATTTTTCATCTTTTGTTTGCTTCATGTACTTTACACTTTCACTGATAACTTGTGTGCTCTCCAACCAACCGTGTCCAAAGCCAGAAAATGGTACAAATATTCCTTCGCCTCGTTATCATTAAAGTCAGTTGTGGTGTCTGCTCGTTTCTCACCATTCTGCCATACAATAAAGGTATCTCGGGTAAATCTGACCTTGGAGAGTGAGCATAGAGTAAAAGTAAAACAACTCCAAGCAGCAACAAGCTCGTTCTTTGATGACATCACGGCTCGTGAATCCCATGACTACCCAGCGCATCAATAATGGAGTTGTCAGTCCTCATTATTCTCGACTGCTTGTTTCACTCATTCAAGAGGCAGGTAGCAAAGATTCCCAACCTCGACAAGCAGGCGCCTCTCTCTCTCACTCTCTGCCAGCCATGTTCAAGGCAAAAACAAAAGAAAGTCGAAGGCCTGCTCGTTTGGCCTGCTCCCGCCTCCACCAAGCTCTTCTGCTTCATTCAATGATGGTGATTTTTACGTTTTTTGCTTCGGGCTATCAATCTGAAAAATTCGGACTTCACTTGGAAAGTTTGGTGACGGAAAACGGGGGTAAAAAAAGAACTAACCACTTAAAGGGCAATTACATCCATTTTGACAAGCATGTCTGAGTTTTGGATCACTTACACAATAACTAAACACAAGAAGTGCGGTAAGAATACATTACGTACGTCCGATATAACAATTTAATTATTGCATCATCAAAACACGACACGGAGATCGCCATTGTTTTGCTGGAACGCGCTGAAATTAATGCCGACAGACGGATCTCTTCGATTTCGACTCGCAGCCGATTGAGATAGCTTTATTGACTGTGAGGAGTTCAAGCGTCTGACGGCCTTGGCTGGACACTACACTGCCGGCCAGCTAAGGCCGTCAGACGCTTGAGCTCCTCACAGTTAATACAGCTATCTCAATCGGCTGCGAGTGGAAATCGAAGAGATCCATCCATCTGTCGGCATTAATTTCTGAGCGTTCCAGCAAAACAATGGCGATCTCCGTGTCGTGTTTTGGTGATGCAATAATTAAATTGTTATATCGGACGTAAGTAACGTATTCTTACCGCGATTTTTCTGTTTAGTTATTGTGTAAGTGATCCAAAAGTTAAACATGCATGTCAAAATGGATGTAATTGCCCTTTAACACATGCAAAAAAAGAAATCCAACGGAAATACCTGTCTTCACCTCACCACCCATCCAACGTTTTCTTTGTACGCTCCTGTAACCGAATTAATCAATTATAAAACAAAAAAGAACTCGTTTGACTTAAGCTTAACTTAAGGTTTAACTGATCCGAAATCACCACAGCAAAGGAACACAAATAAATTAGTATTAAAAAACGCTTAAGCGTATAAAATACGGATGTAAGCCTTAAAAAACTTAAAGCCCTAAAGGAACAGATATTAGAAAAAGACATGTAAGCCATCAGCGTCGCACTAATACGTGTAAAAGAACCTCCAGCGACCCAAAAAACAAGCTGGAGCTTCTTT
>JAHWFP010160887.1:48217-84038 GCA_023313725.1 Lithobius niger | reverse complement strand
AAATTTGTTACTCCACTTAATGATTTCTGCCCAGTGCTCTACAATAATAATTGCTCTGCCGATGCGAATAATGCAGTAACATCAAAATCGTGTTCAAAAGGCTCTGATCGGTGTTAATACCTACATTTTGAGCTTTACAAATTGAAAATTGGTTCATTGGTTCGATCTCTAGGTGAGAGCAAAAGTTCTAACCCATTTGGCTTTCCGTGTCAAGAATATTGTACTTACATTAAAATAGCATGCGAAAGGCCCTAGGCCTTGTCCATACCTACGTTTTAAGCTATAGAACTTGAAAATCGGTTCTGTGGTTCGATCTCCAGGTGAGGACAAAGAGTCCCAACAGCAACATTAATGATTTCTGCCCAGGGCTCTGCAATAATAATTGCTCTGCCGACGAGAATACTGCAGTCACATCAAAATCGGGTTCAAAAGGCCCTGGTCGGTGTTAATACCTACATTTTAAGCTACACAAATTGAAAATCGGTTCATTGGTTCGATCTCTACGTGGGAGCAAAAGTTTTAGCCCATTTGGCTTTCCGTGTCAAGAATATTGTAGTTACGTTAAAATAGCCTGCGAAAGGCCCTAGGCCTTGTCCAGACCTACGTTTTAAGCTATAGAACTTGAAAATCGATTCAGTGGTTCGGTCTCCAGGTGAGGGCAAAGAGTCCCAACAACAACAACAACAACAAGAAATGGCCATGCTGTGGACGCTGAATGGTTTGATTGTTGTCATTAAAATTTGTAATGTGGTGAAATAGTTACGACACGACCCCAAATACCGAATTTCGTTGGTCTATTCTGGGCGAGACTATAGGAGTTGACGTTTGACGTTTAACATGGAAGTTCATGCTGAGGCTTACATAAGGACCGCTACCGCGGTCCTTGATATCCTGTAAAGCTTCAGTTACTTCAGTGTTGCTGTACTATCTAGTCCACGTGAACCCTTACTGATATAGTCAAAAGTGCCCAATAATGAAAACGGACGAGCATGTCAATTCTTTTACTAGCAAAAAGTTGAAATTGGCACATTGCTGCATCGACTAATAATTTGCTCGAACAATTTGTCACTTGACCTTCTACTGACTTTCGGTTGGTTTTCTGTATTTTGTAGTTTTGTTGTGGGCGTACGGCTGTAGGCCAAGGCTCCGTAATAAATTCAAATTCAAATTTCCTCTGCGCGGTCATCTTAGCGGCAAGTCGTAACCGACGTCATGCACGAAAGCCAGGGTTTTGTTTTTCACACGGTACGGATCGCTCAAGCCACACCGATAGACTGATGGGAGATGTGTGGCCAAATCGCGCAACAGAGGTAGGGACATTATTTAATTCCACTACCTGCCCATTATTTAATTCTACTACGTGTAGGAAGGGAAGCAGAGGGACGGATAGGCAGATAGGAAGGGAGAGAGGGAGGGAGAATATGAGAGAAAAGGTGAAGGGAGAGGAAAGGGAAAGTATTTACATAAAAATTGCCCGTCGCAGTGAACGTTCAGTTAACACCGAGCGAAAACTGGGAAACAACTACGAGCGAAAGAAAACCCCGGGCGAAGCCGGGTACTACGACTGCTAGTACTGTGATAAAACTAAGTTCTCTACGAATGCTAAAATTTGTTTTGCTAGTTGGTACATCGGCATTTTGCCTTTACACATAGAATCCGTATATTTGTTCCCTACTATTATTTCTGTTTCTCATCTTTGTGGCATTGACAAACCCTAAACAATGTAAGGCAAACAGCACAGCCTAGTGTTCAGAGCGAACAGGCTTGAAATCCAAACTAACTCACAATGGACCTACAAAAGGGAGATCGATAACATTGCACAAAACTTACGAAAACGTATGCCTAGTCTCTTTCACATCAGATACCTTCTTGACATATAAAGCAAAAAAAAAGATTTATTGATTTTCTTGGGTTGAAAGCTTGAATTAGATATGGTATTGAAAAATTGTATGGATATTGCCGCTAACTGTCATATAAACTGCAAAACCGAATTATACAAATTATTTTTAACGATTGTGGAAATTTAAAATCTAAACGAATACACAGGAAAACAAAAATTCTCAAAATTAAACAACTTAAGAGATTTCGTTACGGTTCTGAAAAACTACATGAATTGCGACCCAAATTAAGCTCAAATCAAAAGAATAATTATTTTAGGAAAACCACATATCGATATGAAGTGCCTTTTGTCAAGAATCAATCTGGCAAACCAATCAACAAATATAAAAATTCCTACTATCTTCGATGAAATCCCTATATTTAAACTGTTACGTTGTGTTTATTTTTTTTTCTGATGCCTCCTATGTATTTATTTACGTTCATAATAATACTAGTCTATAAATTTTGTGTTCAATATTACCTTCCCATTATAATTCATATCATGTGCTATTCTACTGTATCTGTCTTCAAGTTCACCATGAATTCGAGCCGTCGTAATAAACTACTTATTTTGGACTTTCTAAACAACTAATTTTAAAAACGGGCCCATCACTCGCCTAACGTTACGAAAAAGGTTTACAAAACGTGGATTTTCGCTGTCTTTGGATTTGCAAGTGCATTATCATTGCAACCGTGAACGTGCGTGACTGTGTCTTCTTCCTTTGGGATTCAAATCCATGATGATCGGACCTTCTGGACGCAATCCCTCATTTCATAATAAGAGGAACTCTAGAAATAACTAGCTTGTGTGTCATACTCGTAATTTTATCATAAGTAATGTGTTCAGTTAGTATTGATTTGCTGTTCATTCGGGCGAGAACCCCGAGTGGCATGGGATTCGGAACTTATTACTACATACAAGGTGTTCTGATTCCCACTCCGAAAACCTCTCACGAGTTTTCAGCTATGAATACCCAATACTTATGGGTATGTGGGACCTACCTCACTTTCAAGGCCCTAGTTACACAATTTTTTTTCTGAAGGGGGAAAAATACTCTCCCCTCCTCTTACCCAGCTAATAATTCCCCTTACGATTCGGACGCTTCTTCCCCAACTAATTTAGGTGGCTCCTAACCGAACCCTCCTCCTCCTGGGCGTAAGCTGCAGGGGGGGGAGAGGGAGGCGACAAGGGGCGCCAAAATTAGGTCAGTACTTTTTTTTTTATTTCCAAAAATAAATTTTTATTTATGAATAATTAGTTTTCATTCGAACATATTAGCTGTAGGAGTCAGTCATGTCCCGTTTCTCAGAATCCCGTTTCGCAGAAAATGAAAAAAAAGATTAATATATTTTTGCTACACGGGAATCCCACGAAACAAACTTGAGAACTAAAGATGTAATTTTTATTCAATTTATAAAAATTACAAAGCTCGCGATGGACACTTTTTGCCCCGTCATGTAGTGGTCCCTCTAGAAGGGTCTCAGGAAGGAAGAAAAAAACCGAGCATTAAAAAAAAAAATCGATTTTCCATGTTTTCTGGTTTCCGCTTCAATCTTGTTAGGAGGGGCAGTTGTGCCACCAACCCCTTCTACGGTGAAAATAGCGACATGCTAGTAAGCAACATTAGTTTACTACAACTCATAGTTTTGGTGCACATTCAACCATCCCAACTACACAGTCGAAAATTAACGCGTTAGGTTATCAAAGTGTTACACTCGTTTTTTTGTTTTTGTTTTCGTCTTTTGTTTTACTACTACTAGTTTAAGATTCTAGTCCCGAATCTGTCGTGAATTTCTTTTTTCTTCTTCTTTTTTTTTCGGGAGAGCAGCTGACCTCGAATTGGTGACGACGCCTAGGCTATTCATTTTATTGTGGGAATTTTTAGCAAGCAACGACGGCAGCCAAGCTACGGACGCAATTTTGGACGGGACGGAAATAACGATAAATCATGAGGGCCAAGGGGAGATTGGATTTACATTAAACTTGGGTATGTAGCCTTGGACATGCTTGGCATGACTCATAGGCATCAGCCGTCATTGTCTCAATGAGATTTTATTTGCAAGCAAAGGCTTAGGAAGCCATACATTTGGCAAAATTAGATTTCATTTTCATTTTTCGGGATTTCAATGCAGTGCCATCGGTAAACCACGTTAACTCTTTTTTTTTCGTTCACGGAGACAAACTTGGATAGCTATAAAATGAGGAAAATTGTACGTCCATCCCTCCGTACCGCACGCTTCCTAGACTCCATACAAAGTCAACGTCGATTCGAATACCGCGACTGAACCAGAACTTTAAAAAAAATGACTGGAAGTTAAAGGTACATGCCTCTATTTTGGTTATCCTGTATGACTCAGTTTTGCAACATTAGTTCAAACGTATGTAAATGTTGCAAACGCTTTTATTTTCCCGTTTTTTTACCCTCGTACGAGACGGTTTTGCTATATTCACTCAAAAGTATGTATAGGCCAAAATGTTGTAAAAGCGACGCGCAGGCGCTCGAAAATAGGGAGAGGGCACGTACGTTGTGAGGGAAGAGGTTATACAATATTTTTGTGTAGCCCTTGTATAACCCTTGTTTTGTATAGCTTCTCTTATACTAGATTTGGTTTTGGGTGGATATCACAACTTTTATAGGACTTTCACACCTTGTTTCTCTACCCTAACCAAAAGTCGATGCGGGCGGGCAGCTTTTTATTTGTATTTATTTAACCTCTTAAAATCAGATGAAGAGCGGTAATATTCTTTTATAGGAGGGGGGGGGGGGGGGAGGATGCAGGGGATTTATTATTCCTTTTCCTGTCTGTAGCTTCCCTAAAAATGAAATAAACTAATGTGAAAAACGCACATTTTGAAGCCTGGTTTTCGTAGGCATGAAACATGACCGGATTTCAAGGTTTTAATGTGTGAACTCAGTGTGGAAGACTCAACATTAAATAACATATTGCACGCTAAAAAAAAAATGAATAAAGAATAATACGATGGAAAAATCACAAAATCAGTTCATTTTTGTGTTTTTAACTGCAAGATATGTAGCTTTCCTTGCGCTGTCAAAAATCAATTGAGTTTGAGTTGAGAGCAGTAACCCCTTCTGAGATTGTCTGAGATTGTCTGATTAACATCACCTAATCAGATGGAATTTTCTCAATTGTACATTTTATTATTTCAATTAAAAATCATCAATTTTTATCCGTGTTCATTTTAACAAGTGAAAATTCAATCATATAACCCCTTTTTCTTATGGCACACTTGACGTTTTTATTTGTAATATGAATAAAGAGGGTGAAAAGTTTTCTGAGCTTCTATAATTACCTTTGACGTCTTATTGGCTCTAAACATAAAGCTTTTCATCCTAAATTATGTTGAAGCCCACTGAAAAACGTTGAACAGCTTTTGATACTGGCTGGAGCATGAAAAGGAAGCTCAACCTTGTAGCGGAGGGGATATAGCTTCCAGATTCGGTAGTCAATGGATGGTCCTTGGCTCGTGTCCCAGTCATAGCAGGTACCTTTTCTTTCTTTGTTAAAAAGCCAGCTGAATATTCCAATGTCTACTTCATTTATTACCTCGTTATATTCCTTTATATCTCATTACATGTATGGCTTTGGATAAGTCGTTTATTTATTTACTTGATTACGTAGTCGTATTCGCCCTTCCGTAAGTTCATACCCACAGTGTACCTGATTTTTCCGGCCTGCGTTAAACCGATAACTGACGGGCGCCTTCATAATCCTGAAACTCTTTATAAGGACGCTCTGGGTCTTATAATGAGGTTTTACACGTTGTGAAGAACAACGTCTATGAACGCAACATCTCATAAGATGATAAGATCAGTCCTTCAGCTACTATACAAACAACGACATGTTTTTGTAGACGCAGCGTGTTTAAATGAGTATACGGAATAAATAATTTTGTGTTTCTGCTGCTGAAGTGTATAGTTTGCTTTAGTTTTGTCAGAGTTTGAAACGGTAACCCGTCAAGAACAGCATGCATCCCCATTCCCCAATACTACTCCTTGCACCAGACTGCGTGGAAACAAATACTCTACCTGGTGGAGAAGCACTTCAAAACAAGAAATACTCCGATGAATGAGATACAGTGAAAATCACTTCACAGTAAATCCTTTAATTAAGTTATCAAGGAGCTTTTACTGTTGCTCCATTTGCTGTAGCCTACTAATTGTTAAAATATTGCTCGTAATTCTCACTGCCAAATGTTAGATTCCTTTCAAGTTTTAGTAAGCAAGAGTCAATCACTACTTTCACCATTGATCAAATGAGGCAAAAGCTTGCCCGCTCTCCCGTACCTTCCTTACACGGTATTTTTCTTTTAAAACCAAGTCTCATATCGACTTTCAACCATCGGAAATAAGGTTTTTAACACATATGAAAGTTTTTTTTTTTAAATACCAAAATGCTGTAGCAGAAAAACTGGAGGTTCCATTCACTGTTAGAATGGTTAAAAGGATGATTGCAATGATCTAAAACAAAAAAATGTCCGCTTAGTGTCTATACTTTATCGATTTTTTTTTTTTGGCTTTAGTCTGGTGGCTGTCATGGAAAGAAGAAACACACTGATATTTTGAAAGAGCACAAAAAAAAGCACAAAAAAAGAGCACGAAAAAGCACAAAGAGCATACAAAGCACAAGAGCTCAAAAAAAGCACAAAAAGAGCACACAAAAATTCCAAACAATTCTTGTGCAAAATTTGAAGTATTTATTGACCATTTAAAACTGCTTACAACTTTTTTTTTTTGCTCTCGTTTATTATAATCTTGACTTCAGGAGGAGAAAGCGGACCACTAACCCACTCTGGAGAAATGTAAAAAATAGATGACCTTGGCCCCCGCCCGTGGGTTCCGTTACCAGAATTGCAGAAGTTGCTACTGTAGAAGTTGCAGAATTGCAGAAGTTGTTACTGGCGAGCTGTACTACTACTGTCGCCAATGACAAGATTACTTCTATAGCGGTTGTAAGCATAAAAGTAATCTTGCTGCTGATGTTACCTTATTTGCTTCTACGGGCCTGTTGTATCATTGTACGTAGTCGTCATTGCCATGTTATGCGTGTCATTAAATTACATGCGTCTCTGAATTTTATATTATGTCGTTTACTGATGTAAAAAAGGCATGACGAATTTTCTAATAAACTATTTTTCAATCATTGATATCAATAATTCTCTTAGGATACCATCCACCATGGTTGAGAGAGGCTTAAAAGACGACAGGATCACGTAACCTGCGGCCCAAGTCGTGGAACGACCTGGACTATTATTTTTTTTACGTAACTTTCTCCACAGACAACAGAGCGAAGGAAAACGCAAGAAATTCGTTTGTTTATCGCTGTGGTTTGTCGTATTTCAAAATAATGACAATAATCATAATATTGTGGTTTTTATTTCCCCAAGGCCTTTCAAATCCTAGCCTTGTATTGTTCTTCCTACGGAAGTGTCGTTTTTTTCTTCCCGGCAACGCTTGGGAGAAAGGCCATCACTCTCCCTGCCGCCGATCTAGGTCACGTGGTACAGTCAGCGTTTGGGTAGGAAGGGCGCCCTCGCTCGGAGTTCAAGATCGACAAAAACAATCACTCTTCAAGTTTATAGGAGCGCTTGAATCCAGATCCTATTTGCTTGAGGGCGTGCTAGCGTTATTTTGCTTCTGGTGAGGAGGGGGTTGGGGTGAGAAAGACTGTAAATGTAAAGACTGTGTATGCCAACTTGAAAATAATGGAATTGAACAGCAAACGGCAACAAATTTCCAGAATAACATTGCCTGACACTTGGTAAAGTTACACAGCATGGAAGGCATTCCCAGCCTCCCATTATTTTAGGAGGGCTGTTACAGGGTTTGTACGGTCTTGATGTCCTTGAAAAGCCTTACATTTATAAACCGAAAATTCAGGGCCTGAAAAACCTTGAAAAAATTGCAATTTTTGTTGTTGGAGCCTCCGAAATGGCCTTGAATTTTTTTAACGTAAATGCAAAATTTTGTATAACATTTATAAATAAATACAAATGGTTCGTGTGAGAATGCATTTCTTCTGTGGAAATGCTCCCCTGGATTAGACTGGAGACAGAACGAGAGAGGTGCAGGCAATTTGTGCTAGAAGGGGCATATATGCAAGTGCTGCTCCATGTTATTTGCTGCACTTCTGCTGCCGCTTTGTCCATTGGTGAGAGAAAGAGGACATAATTGTTAACACAAAAAGTCGAAAGAACCTTTTTTTTTACCAAAATGTTCAGCTCAACTAAACAATTTTGGTACATACGTTTCTTGTACTTTTTGGATTTATAATACCATAGTAAAGATGAGTCTGTTAATCTATTAATAAATAAAAACGTATCGTTAAAAGTTAAAAGTAAGGGTCTAAAAGTCAAAACCTGTTAGGAACACGGAAAAGCTTTGACTGTAAGGGTCTAGGTGTCAAAGTTGGCCAGTAAGACGCTGCTAAGCATTAGACCCTTACTACCCGGTTTTTGAGGAACAGCTGTCGGAGATCGTCCTATAAAGTCCCATGTGATGATCCAATGATAGTGGGGGTGTGGGTTTCCTACTTTGCTTTAGGTTGACATTTTTTTTCCGGTTTGGTAACATGGCAGTAATTCCAAGCAAGACAACCTGCTACAAGCGTAAGCGTGTACACCCATTCTGTCGGAATAGGCTGGGATGATACTTACAAAGTTGAATTTACAAAATTGGCTTACTAACTTATTAATTAAGCAAGTCTCGTGTAGTGGGATGTGCGTTTCCTGCTTTGCTTTAGCTTGAAAATGTTTTGTGTTGGTTTGGTATTTGCAGTAGAAATCATAATTGGTTGTTGTCAATTGCTTTAAATGTACGAAGTTCATACAAAGATAATAAAAAATTTCAAAGGATCAAAAGTCACAGAAAACAGAAGAGTGTCAAATTTCACAGGAAAACTGTGTTCTTGAAGTTGTTTAAACATATTCCAAGAACAAAACAAAACTATTACAACCATACATACACACGTTCAATCCGAATAGGCTTGAAATACATTAATAAATTTAGATTACAAAATTGAGTTATTGAGTCATTAACATGATCACCGGGTAGTAAGGGTCTAAAGCTTAGCAGCGTCTTATGGCCAAATTTGACACCTAGACCCTTACAGTCAAAGCTTGTCCGTGTTCCTTACACGTTTTAACTTTTTGACCCTTACTTTTAACTTTTAACGATACGTTTTTCTTTATTAATCCGTGTTACTTTGAGAATTGTAATAAATAGGTGTGGTGGTGGATGAGGGGTGGGGTATGTGTGACAC
The DNA here is from genome assembly GCA_023313725.1 of Lithobius niger. Lineage (NCBI taxonomy): Eukaryota > Metazoa > Arthropoda > Chilopoda > Lithobiomorpha > Lithobiidae > Lithobius > Lithobius niger. The sequence goes on along the minus strand of JAHWFP010160887.1, from coordinate 74,879 downwards.
CTTTATAATTAATTTGTTGTTTGTTTTGTTGTGCCACCTTTAACCTCGGTAAATAGCTATGGCCTTTGTTAACCTGGCTATCGTTAGTGTTAACAATAGAAATAAATCCTTTAATCTTCAGTCTACGTCTTGCAGCTGGCGTTTGCTAAATGGCATTCTAACAATGTAAAACAATGTAAAACAATCAATCTGGTCGTTTATAGAGCTCCGTAACTCCTGAACCACTTGACCATTAGAAAAGGCCTTATGGAAAGGGCACATCTACTGAGCAATACCAGTCAAATGTGCTAAGAACCAGCTTTACAGGATAAATAGTTTGACCTGTAGAGTGGACAGACGAAAGGTACATCCCCAGACCAGACCAAGAACAAGACCAAGAACAAGACCAAGAAGACCAAGAACAAGAAGTTGTCTATTTGGCCCCTCTCTGTATCTCGGGTTAGGCTGGACTGAATTTCACAATTTTTGGACTGTAGACAGGCCTTCACTAGGCAAGGCTAGATTCCAAATTTGGTTTAAAAATGTTTAATTTTGACGGAATTATAAGCTCTCAAAGTTGAAAGGTTAACACAAAGATCCAAAGTCGACTCTTACTCGCCAGTGTTAATATAACAAAGATCGTAATATTTGTTTATTATAGTGTGTCGCCTGATTACCGAGAACCAAAATCGTAATATTTGTTTATTTGTGTGTCACCAGATTACCGAAATTCCCACTCCTAATTTTATTGAAATCGCAATGGAAACCTCGATAATCATAACTCTTTTGTTTGTTTGTGTGTCTGAAAAACGGAATCGTCTGTATAAGTAATGATTCGAAGTCTCTTTTCAACAGAGAAGTACAGTACTGATGACGTCATGGTTTTTTTCAGTCACAATATTTTCTTGCAAACGGGATCTAGGCCTCGTCTCTTAACCCTGGACCTAACTAAATCTAATGAAAGCTTAGGTGACTGTTTGCGGGAACTCACATGTAGGTGTGTGTGAGTCTCAGCAGGGACGTGCACACGCCCCGGAGAGGGCAGGGGTAAACTTTTTCTGGGAACCTTTTTTTTTTTTTTGGTGTTTCATTCTCGTTTTACCTTTTGCCTTTTGTAGGACTTTAACCATTTCTGCCCCTTTTTACAACACTTTCTTCGCCGCTATGCCTTCTTTGGAGTTTTTAGGTTCTTTTACAACACCGCTCCACCGAAAAAAGGCACTTTCAGAAAAAAAAAGGGCACTTTGCCACGAGGGCAGGGGCTAGAGCGCCCCCCCCCCCCCCCCCCGTGCACGTCCCTGAGTCTCAGCAGTGGGAAACTCGATAATCCATATTCTATTGACATCCGTAGTGGAAATTTCGGTAATCTTTATTTTGTTGAATATTTTCATGAAAACGGGATCTAGGACTTTGACTCTTAACCCTGGATCCTACTAAATCATGGGCGACTGTTAACGGGAAATTACAGTGTTTTCATACAAACGGGAAATCACAACAATGCTTATAAAAAACTGGCCATATACGGGGTGCTGCCCTAATGTTTACAATAATTGTTCACATTTGTTTACGACGAATTATACCTTCCTACTGTAAATGTTGTGTAAATACTAGAATATAAAAGGTAATTTCGCTAACTGACTGTGTAATGAGCCTTGAAAATGACGTAAGTTTGCCTTGAAAAGCATTAAAAAGGCTTTGAAATTGGTTTCGTTGACAGAAAAATTCGCAAATTTCAGAACAATGCATGAAAACATTGTTCTTGCTCGATTTCGACAAGCATAATGTCATTAGATGTTACATTGTCTCAACAACGCCGCCTCAGTTTGTCATGCTTCGTTTTAAGTTCTGTTTGGGTAGGAACTGCAGGACGCTTTTGAAGTCCGCCTCAGCGACTATTGTCTTTTGTTGTCCCACTGGAAGTTCTAAGTAAATGGAAAGGTCAACTGAGAAATCCTCCCAGTGGGACCTCGAAAGGTCAGTGGTCGCTGGCACGAACTTCAAATGCGTCCAACAATAATTCCTCCAATGCAATGTGAATATAATGTAAACACTACCCAAACAAGCTCACATTGAAGCCTGATGAAGACACTGTTGACGCAGTATAACATCTAGTAATACTAGGGTGTCATCAGATTTCAGAGTGCCTGAGTGGGACTGAACCCTGGGCCTTTGAGCCCAAAGGCCGAAGCTCCACCACTAAACCAAACTGATGTCGTTACATTCCGAAGTTGATGAAAACATCTCACGAAAGCGCTCGATTTTTTATTTTATTTTTCAGCTTCGGAATGTAACGGTGTCAGTATGGCTTAGCGATGGACCTTCGGCCTTTCATCTCAAAGGTCGAGGATTCAATTCCCGCTCAGCCACTCGGAAATTCAAGTCCAAAAGGCTACGGAAATAGCTATGTATCTCTGTTTATTTGCCACTAATCCAACCTATTTGGCTTTACACGATCCGGGTTTTCGCATTAAACTTTCAGATTTAAACCGTAGGATGATGCGTTTAATTTCGAAGCATACGGTCTTAACATTGCGCGGCCAGTGTCCCTTGTCGTAAAATTACCACAGATGAAGTATGCGGATTTACGAACGATAGGGCTGCCATTATGGTTGATATTTGAGGGCCCCCATATAAAAGTTACGGGCCCGGGACTAACTACAACAGCGGGCCCCCTCCCCTGACTGAAATCGTAAAAAATACTATGTTAGAATATTCGTCGGCCATAATTGTGCGTAACGGGTTGGTTCATTCGTTAATCCGGGCTGCTCACGTTTGAAGGCTTCCCTGCCTAACAAGCTAACAGATTTGCACTGCAGTGCTCGTACTGCACAGTCATTGCTGTTGCATTGGAGTTGTTGTTTGTTGGAAGTATAAAAAAAATTCACAATACGCACAAAATCGAGTACATTACTCAAAGTCATCCAAACTAACAATTGCGAAAAAAAAAATTTTGGGGGCCGTGCGGGCCCCCTGAGTGACCTGGCGTGGGTACAGTGGGTCCACCTGACCCCCTCCGTTGTGGGGGCCCTGGATATTTGCACACCTGAAGATACAAGTTTCAATTTAGATCAATGTAGATTTATCAAGGAACATCCTGTTGGGTTTGGGGAGAATAACCTGTCCATGCAACCCGCATGACCCTTCGTCCACTTCCCAAGTGGCAACTTGTTCTTTTTTTTTTTCAGCAATCTCCATGGCGACTAAAATCTTGGTTGCCAAGTGAACGTGAAGGTGAGTCACACGCATACCCTCGGGGCAGCAGGTGAACCGCAGGTGTGTCTCCCCACCCCTCCCCCTTCATCAGCTGGTAATTAGCTGCAGATGTAAGCACCATGGCGCCATTGATCTGACCCAACAGCTTCATCGCAGGTATCTGCCTCTCCTGATGCGCGCATCACGCAAATCACTCCTAATGTCTTTGGCGTCTGATTCCCTATGGCGAGAACAATAATAGACATTTTTTTTTTTAAACAACCCCTGGGGACAAATTTGCAAACTATCTAGGCGTTGTAGTAGAAACAATTTAGTCCCAGTTCTTTTGGCAGGTAATGGCTTTGTCATCACATTCAAACCACATTCGAGAGGATGAAAAATGTTATAATTAAAGATTTTTCTCCCGTTTATGAACTAATGCGTCTTTCAGGTTTATCAAGACGTCCTTAACCTTCGTTGCTATGGCAGCAAGGATTCGTTCAGACGACCGAAGCAATAAAACGGTGCTGAATTACAGGTTTTTGCATTGGTTTTGTCCTTTGTTTTTTTTTGCTTCCGTCTATTGTTATACTTTCCGCAATATAAATATGGACGAAGACACAATGAAAGTGGACGAAAACAAAGAAAACATGGACAGGTGAAAACCGGTAAACAGAAAAAAAATAAGTGACTGTGTTGGTGCCAGAACTCATTCGATTTCACCCCATATGTAACCTATGGTTGCTCTTGGGCCGAAAATGCTATATGTTAGACAGTTAGAGCATTATAATAAAAAAGGAATTTGTATCCGAAGAACTATTTTACCAAATGGGGTGAGATTTTTATGCTACGCTGCTGTTTAGCGATAATTTATTTCTCAAATTAGGTTCGCAGCAAAAGAGGGTAAACTATGGGTGAACTCCCGTTTCGCCAAAACGAATTTGACAAAAGTTTACGTAAATGAAATTTAATACCTTGTTTCTATGTAATGGGGGCTTTATAAGGCAAACATTTAACAGAGACAAGCAGTGGTAGAATAAGACCAATTGATTTATTAGCGTTTTGAAAACTAAGTTGCAATACAGACGGAAAAACGTGCGCTTTAAATATAATTGTTTAGAATGCTTGGGCGTCACTACGTCAATACCAAGGTTCTCTTTTAAGAATAGTTAGTTATACACGTGATGGTTAACCTTTCCCAAACGGGAATTAACGTTTTGCAGAATCTGTTTTTCAGAATCAAAATAGTCTTCAAAAATTTAACATTGCAGAAGTTAAAGAGGCATGCCTAATTGTAGTAATTTTTGATTAGTAGTGGTTTCTGATGTTATGTGTTTAGCCGCAGCGAGCGTGGCAGCGTGAGCGAGGCACGTATTTTGAAACAAACTATTTTGCAAAATGGGATTCTGCAAAACGGTGTTTGCCTATAAATGTCTGACCATCATCATGTTATAAATGTTCGTGTTTAAATGTTTAAAATGTTTCGTGTGCTTAAAATTTCGTGAACGATATTTGGCGAAACGGGATTTGGCGAAACGGGACTGACCCCTGAGGCAAAAGCTGTTAATCTGCTTTCTTTTTGGCGAAACGGGATTTGGCGAAACGGGACGTAACCTTCAGACCAAACTATGAGCCCATTAGGTACCCGTTCATTATTTACATGGGGGGGGGGGGAGGAGGGAAGGTGCCTATTGAGGTTAAGTGTAGATTATTTCATTTGGGCCCACTAATCATAATGGCATTTCGCATCGACAGGTGCCCAATTGAGTTGAAAACGAGCCATGATTTAAAAGTATGTTCTTAAAAACATTCAAAAATGAAAGAAATGTTCCTTAAAAACCATCTTTGAACGGACCTGAGATTCAAGATTCATAACGGTGAAGTAACTTTCGATGTATAAGGGGATGCATGTTGGCACTACCTTCGAGTCAGCATGTCGATGGTATTCACAACATCAACATGCACAACATGAAAAATAGCCCATGGTGCAAAAACCATTTTAGAAAGTGGTTTTAAAGAACCATTCACTGGATGACACTAGAAATAACTTCAAAATCTTACAAAAACCTCCATGATGTTCCCCCCCCCCTCCCACCCCTCCCACCCAAGAAGCTACGGCGTTTGTAGAAATTTTGATTGCTGAAAGCGTCATTTTTAAAGTCCAGAAATAACTTTTTCCTTTATCTTGGTCAGTGTTTTTTTGTGTGACCTCCTCCCCTTGACGGACCTAAAAGATTTATGACAAGGGACGTGCACAGCCCCCCCCCGCCCCCACTGTGTGCACGTCCTTGTTTATGACACCCCCCCCCCTTTTTTTCGAGATAAACAATGATCGGTCCTTTAAAGCTTGATTTATCCTTTTAGAGATTCTACTTCTTTTCTGCTAACATTTTGCGTAGGTATTTCTGTATCTTATACAATTCCGAAAGGCATAGCTTAATTTGTAAACTTGTGCTGCTGGTGGTTTGTTTCGTTTTTCAGAGTACTGAAATAAAAAGTCATAAAGCTAAGAACGAGTGACAGTCTCTCATACTATCGATCGGCTCTCTTACCAATTAACGAACACGCTTGACCACAGTGGCATTTTGCTGGGGAAGAGGGGGGGGGAAGAAGAACAACCAAATTGGAATTCAAAAAAGGACCAAGGATTCAGCTTAGTGGATCTAAGAAGGGGACCCGAGGAACCCTGGAAAACATCTCATTTTCAGGAATCTTAGTGTCTTTGCAACGTTTCAAATTTTCAGAATTTTTTTAATTCCCATAAATGCCCCACTTGTCTACTTTTCCAAAATTTTACTCTTCGGGCTTGGTAGTGGGGGGGTGGGGGGGGGGGGGGGGGGGGGAAATTCATGTGACGGAACCCCAGAAGTAAAAAAAAAAAAAAATTTCTTACAGAAGACTACAAACCACAACTTGAAAATTATAGGTCGTTATGGCGTCCCACATTTCCGCTCTTACCCCTCCCTCAGGAAAATAATGCCCTTCCTGATAATTCTCGTTTGCAACACGTTTTTATTTTCCACGTTTCGACGTCATTTTAATTACGCTTCACAGTGGAGTTGCTGAGGCGCCGTTCTGCTACATGTAACGTCCACATGCTTTTGATGTACGGACATTTTCGTGTAATATCCAAACACCTAACAATGTTGGTTGTACTCCTATGATTGGCTACGCAACTTCCCTGCCTCGCTCGTTGCAGCTAGCCAGCATATAACAAGACAAACCGCAGTTAATTACAAATTGCATCGAGATAGATTACAAAATACATTTCCCCAAAATGTCCGTGTACCAAAATGTCCGTGCACCAAAAGTCCTACGCCAAGGACTTAAATACTATAAACTATACCAAAATGTCTTATTCACCAAATTATCCGGCTCCCACTTCTAATAACCTAACCAATACAGAAGAAAGCAGACTGCTTGCTTCGTTTACCCTTTACCTTGTGATTTCTTCTTTATTTACTACCCCTAGTGCGGAGGCCAAGAAGCAATGTTGCTTTTCCCTGTATGTATGTTTGTGACCTCCAGAACTCTAGGTCACCACTGAGACGGATTGAACAGCTACTTAGCTCGGCTGGAGCCTGTAGCCAGAATCCGCCCCAATAGCGCGGTTAGAGCACCCGGCTAGTAAATGGGAAGTCTTGGGTTCGCGTCCCAGTCGGGGCAGTTGTCTTTTCTTTCTTTCTCATACTAGTGTATCGCGTATCCTCACAAGGACAGTCTTTAATGCAGACTGCTTGTTTCGTCGTAAGCCAGCTTACGTGGATGTAAATATTTTACGATTTCTTTTGAACCACTTGCGCTTGCGTGGAATCGCCTCTTAAAACACAGCAATCATCAAAAGCATTGGGACCCAGTGACTGGGCTGGAAAAATACACTCGGAGTTCAATCAACAACAAACAATTTAACGATTACCATGCTATTGTGTTAGAACAGCAACAATATTTCGACCAAGTGTAGACGACAAATTAGTTGTGCACGATGCTCGTCATGTAAACACCTCCTGTGGGCAGGGCTGAACCCCTCTCCTTCCTGCTCTCTGCACCCAGAAGCAGGTCGATTCAACTTCTCCACCCATTACTTCTCATAATTCCCCCTCGGAAGGAACCCTTCAATCTCGGTCTCCTCTTCGTGACCCACTACCCATGACCCTACAGACGCAACAACCGGAAAAACAACATTAGGTCTACGGCCCGAATTGATGGACTGTTCCGCTGCAGGCTTTTCAAATAGCCACTACTACCTTCCCTCCCTTCTACGGCTGGATGAGTCAAGGGTAGAAAAGGATAAAGCACCTGGCGGGAAAAACTTGAGGTTAATTGGTGAACTCGGGCGGAAGGTTGTAAAAAAAAAAATTTACTTTTTTTTTCTGCTTTTGACATTTAAATTTGCTTTAGGCTATTGATGGAAGATGAAATAACCTCCTTACTTAACAGCCGAATCGTGCGGTTGTTATCAAAACAGGAAAAACGGCTCGGTTTCGGTTTATGGTTTTATAAATGCATTTTCTTTTTTCCTTCAAATCTACGAAAAATAATTCTGTAGCACAATTAATTGTTAAATGTCATGCTTACTTAGGACGTAATTCATAATGCTCTTAATTCTACGATACAAAGTATGAATTACTGAACAGACAGTTTGCAGATTAGCATTGAAAGTGGACTTGTTTCCACTATACTGAATGTTGGGTTTCCTGTGTGGCACGGTTTTGTTGCATTCAGTCAAACAATCGCAAAATGATGAATACTGTGAACATTTCCAAGGCCTTCGTATACTTCGGCAGTGAGTTTCTGGTAGTTATGATTAGGGAGGCTTTAAGATGTTTATCATTCCCGCGCGAAGCACGCCCCACCCCCACAGTTCTGATTGAGCACTCTCGGAGTATAAATTCAGAAGTTCGGACACGGAGATGTAGTGTAAGATGGTTTACTTCTTTTCGCTTACAAACAATTTACAAATTATTTACGTTACATCTTGTCTGTCAAACAACTGAATTGCAATGAGACGGCTGCGTAGGGTGACAACCGCCTTCATTGACGTTCTTTGCGGGAGTCCCTTTTTGGCAAATACTGTTGACAGGAGGTTAAGAGCAATGAGTTCGGCTTCACTGCTTATATTACGTGTTTGCACGTGGAGCTCAATTTTAATTTCAAACTGACGTCGCTAAAATGCATGATTGTAATTAAATAGCCAAGAATTGAAAAAAAAAACACAAATACGAAGATCAATACACTTATCTTCTCCATTAAAAAAATGGAGAAAAAAAAACCGTGGGGAAGAAAAAAGCCAAAGGGAACATTTTTTACAAAAGTCGTTTTCTTGAGGAACTCCCTATAACCTGCCTGGTGAAATTCGAACTAATGCAATAAATCTAGCCTAACCTACCCAATCTAACAACATGAGAAAATAAAAATGCTAAAACATTTTTTTTTGTTTCTTTGCGGTTTTTTTCATACCTTTTTTCCTCAGACTTTTTCTGTCAGCCCTTCTCCGTGTTATTTTTTTTTAACTTTGATCACGAACGAACCACGGTGAATAGGGTATATAAACCCATTCTTTAACTTTGTGGTAACTGATAACACCTTTTCCATGACATTAATCCTCTCTACGTTAATTTGGTAAATGTGATTTGGTAAATGCTAATCTAATCAGCTCGATGTCATTTGTTTTATTAAATTTATGTTTTTATTTCAATATGGGTGTAAAACCTATGTCTGCTGCTCTTTGGAACTATTAATTGTTAGACTGCCTAAATATATCAGCCTAAGTATATCACCTAAGTATACTTGGGTGGGTGACCGCCTGGGAATCTGGCTGTTGCAGACATAGGGCCTTAGGGCTTCGGGCAGATGACTAGGAGTGGTTAACGCTCGTTAAACCCTTTGAAGCCTTTGTATATCAGTCCTTTGGCGACCAATACGGACGCACGCTCCAGTAGTTAAATCTTGGCGGTGTGGTTCAGCTATTGTAGTGTCAATCTATTACTATATCCTAAGATTGCCGGTTCGAGCCTTGGTTGGAGCTGCCTAACGTTGAAGAACAGAAAAATGGATGTGGTTCGTAACCCTTTTATGTCGACATATGAATCTTCTCTATGTATAAATATTATGGCATGTCAACAGAAGTTACTATGACAATATGACTTCACACTCTCTGAAACATGGCTCTTTTTGACGTACTACGTTAGTTTTGAATTCAGATGCCTTTTATCGTTTAAGTTTTGCTCCTTTTTTAAAAAACAAACTGCCTGTAATTTCTTTTCTTACATTTCCTTGTACCTGCAGCTTTTTTGTTGGGATACACCCAAACAAATTCTTTCAGAGGCGCAAAATTTGGAACGAAACAACTAGAAAATTATTTGTCACGCAGATAAAGAGTTGATCGGGGCGATGCAACAAACCTAATTAATGCTGATAAGCAAACAGGGATTTTTTTTATTAAGGTTTGCTTACTCCCTTTCTTCCACCTGTTTCAGGCCGTTTAATAACCATTATTTGATTTATGATTCACATATAACTAGTTCTTTTTTAGTGTTTACCGTTTTCGTTTGTTTGTTGACATGTTCGTTGACATGTAGTGGCCCACTACTAGTAGGCGGCACTGTATAATGCTATTAATTGTGACGTCGTTTCTACATGCGCACCGGGAAGGCTCGCTTCGGATTTCACACGTTTGAGTTTCGGGGCCGGGCGGGCATGCGTCATCCCTGGCCGGATCGCCTGGGTCCAGAAAACATTATTACGTGTGAAATCCGGCATCACGGGTCGGCCAGGACCGACACCCGAACATTACTACGTGTGAAAAATCAGCATTACAACGCGTAGATGCTTGCAGTTTCCGATGTATGTGTTTTTGTTAGCTTTGCGTGATGTGCGGAGAAGCCAACTCAAACGCCTAATAACCTTTATAACGACAGATGAAGGGGGTTACCACTTGGGCATCAAACCTGTCGTGATTCCACACCCCTACGACACTTGATAAGAGTCTGTGCAATATCGCTCACGGCATATCAGAGCCATCACGCGCCCGTCAAATCCACGGAGGATTAACTCGTAAGCTTTTCATCTCTTAAGAGCTTCCTAGCAATTTGGCCAGTCCATTTAATTGTTTACAGAAGCATAACCGTTGGAATGAATGGCAATCAAGAGTGCCCAATTAACTATTTCTTATCAAAATATGATCGACGGGGGAGGGGAGTGAGGGAGGGGCTGGTGGTCCTGAAACGCTTCCTCGTGCCAGCCAAGCGTTTGCCAAAGTCTGCTGCTCGTACTTGTCAATATTGCTCTTCGCAGGCTGTTGAATAATTTAACACCTCTCCATTCATGAGAGAATATGAAAAGTTTTACGGCGTGGATCCATGTATGAAGTTCGTTCACCCAATATACATAACACATCCAAAGATCTAAAAGTTTTACGACTTACGAAACTGTTTTTTCTCGAGTTGGTTGTTATATCATAACAATGTATCGTGATAATACAGCATGTTAAAACTAAGCCAGTAACGGATCTACGGGGAGGGGGTCAAACACCCCCCCCCCCCTCCCTTTATAGGTCCTGAAAATGCCCCCGCGAATTACTTAACGTACACAAGGGTAAGATCTTAAAATGACCTCAGGTAAATAAAGAACAAATCACAAGGCAAAGAGTAAACGAAGTTAACAGTATATATTAAAGACTGGCCTTTTGGGGATACAAGACAGTCTATAAAGACAGTCAAGAAAGACAACTGCCCCGAGTCGGACTAACCCAGGACTTCCCGCCGATCTCACGTAATTTGAAGACACTAAAAGCTGACATGAACGCAAAAATGTGCCCCTCCCCATCCAAATCACACAGCAGGCTGAGGGTCGAAAATGGGGGACACCCCCCAAAAAAGTCACTGTTGGGGAAGGGGGGGGGGGAATGCATCCCAGTTGGTGAGGCGACCTACTAATAACAAAAAAATAAAAAGGTACTCAACAAAGGTTCTCCGTCCCTCCCCCACCAACACAAATTCCTAGATCCGCCCCTAAACAATATCTGCACATTATGCAGGATCTGTCGTTTATTTTCGCAGCGTGATCGTCGTTTTCTGAATACTTTCTTCGAATTGTTATTTTAATACTGGAACCCCGTTATTGGAAGCATACCTTTTTTTGCAAGCGCCTAAAGGAGGGAGCTCCACAATTTTGGAACAATCTGAATTTAGCCCCGAGCCCATTCTGGCTGACGTGTTTCTGTTAAACCGTAGGTAATACCTGGGAATATGTATGACAATGTTTGTTACGTAAGGACCATCAACGTTTGACTATAGCTTTTTGTTATAACCCTGTGAATAGTATTATACATTGGCATTGAGACAGTGACAGTATAAAATACACTTATCTGAGAAATAAAAAACAAAAACAATACAACTGCCCGAGTGAGAGTTCATGCCAACATCCTGCATACTTCCGTTCTCCCAGTTAAGTTCGCGCAGTTAGTACAGTATCCCCAACTAGAAAAGTCGGAGCAGTTTATCTTATAAGGCCCGGTGCACACATGCGTTTTTTTAACGCTCGTTGACCCTGCGTTGACGTTGCCAATCAATGCGCACATGCGTTTTTTTTTAACGCGCGGTGACGCTGCGTTGCAGCTGCGTTGACGCTAGCACTCAATGCAGACATGACCGTCAACCGCCAGTAAGCATTCGGCTGCAACCCATTTTGCTAACCCCGTGTACAAAAAGTTATATTTTGAAACCAATGAGACGATATTGCTTTTTTCGCCTACCTCGTGTACAAAAAATATATATTCAAACCAATGCGACGATATTTGGTACGTTCATTTACTGATTTAAGACGTACCAGGGGAATGTACTATACATCCTTTGCAGATTAACTAAAAAAAATTCGAATAAGTTCTTTAATTACTTCCCAATGAATCTTAAATAATTTCTGCAGCAACATTTCATATTTCAGGGTAGTTCTTTACTCCCCCAATAAACAATTCCATGTCTATTTCTTCTAAATTAGACGCTATTTTCGGTAACGCTCTTGCGATAAACTACGGATGTGTGCACCGCTTAAGTCACACAAGTACTGAAAGACGTAGGTGCATTTTTTTAACGCTGCGTTACCACTGCGTTAACGGAGGAAAGTGCGGTGCAAATCGAACGCCTGAGTGACGTGCGGTAACGCAACGTCGACGCAGGTATGTGTGCAGTACCCAACAGATGTCACGTAAACCAAACCGCAAATGCGGTAACGCAGCGTCAACGCGCGTTAAAGAAACGCATGTGTGTACCGGTACTCTGGTTTGACCTCAACCTCCCATTTTAAAACCGAAACTTCGATGCTTAATTTCTCCGCTGTCTTTCAATATTTTCCACTCAAATTTAGTATATAAGCTTCGTTGGACTTGGTGAACATGTGTCCCAACTTTTATTAATTTCCGATGTGATACATCGGAAATCTGGACTTGAGCTGGAATCGTGATTTTCATTTTTGGCATGTTGGGCTTATTCTTCCTGGCACGACACGTTTCTACTAGTCGCTGTATAGATCAAACTATTTGTCCTATAAAGCTGGTTCTTGGCTCATTTTACAGGAATTTTACAGGGGGCAACATATTTTTTTCTTGATCACATTTTTTTTCAGTTTAACACAAAGTAATGGGCTTGAACTATGAACTGTTTTACACAGAATGGGAATGCTGGGGGGGGGGGGGGGGAAAAACGTTTATTGAATCAGTGAACTTTAACGATACAAAACACAAAAAAAAGGTTTGTTAAACAAGAAGAAAAAACGTGAGGGTTTTGTTTTTAAAACGGGACAAATCCGAAAATCAACAAAGCCAAAGAGCACGCAAGCAAAACAAGGGGCTAATTTCAGCGTTCGCTTGAGAGGGAGGGAGGGAGGGCACTACACCCAAACCCTTGGCCCCAACTTTGTTTTCCCTCCAGACGTCAAACAAACAACTCTTCCTTCGACAACTGATGACGAGACAAAACGTGGGTATGGAGGAGCCAAGCAACGAAACAACAATACAAAAAAGAATAAACGGTTTTTTTTTTTTTTATTATTATTCCTTTCTCGGGGATCTACTTTTAGAAGCGGAAGTAGACGCTTCGGAACGTTTTACGGGGACGAGTCTATTGCGGGCACCCAAAATTACCTCACTCTTTCTCTTTTGCTTGCTAAGCGCGAAGCGAGCGATAAAAACAAAACCGAATGCCTGGTCGTGTTGCCTGCTAGCCCAGTCTGGCAAGGCGTCTGCGTACGAAAACAACACACTACCATCAGCTGGCGATAGTCCTTTCCCCGCGTTCGTTGCACCCTTGGACCATCGAGAACAGCAGACGATGCAACATCATGCAATACCTCGACGATCGTTCGGTCACTAACCTCCATTGCTTACTTCGTTGAGATGGTATTACGTCACTATCTTGTACCTGCTGTGCCTTTGCCTTTGATAGCGCATATTATGCTGGCGCGAGCAGACGGGGAGGGGCACCTGTGACGTCACTATGACGTATGCAAACCTATTGCGTGATGATGAGTCGTAGCAGTCACACCTACCTCACTTTATGCAACAATCTACCAAACGTTCGTCACTCGCTGTCCTAATAATGCACGTACGGTAGCATTTTTTCAACGAAATTAACACAAGCTTAAACACCATTTGCAAACTTCCCCATTCATCATCACTGTAAACATGCTAATTTTTCGGTGAAATTGATGCACACGGTTTTAAATTGCCTTTTACGTCCGGCCAGAGGAGACGTAAGTGGATGACGTTACGAGCTAAGAATAAAACCGAGTCAATGGAATAAAACTTGCCTCAAAATCGGAGAGAGCCACCGCCTAGCCTGCGATTTCTCCTTTCGAGCCGCGAAATGGGCGAAGAAAGTGGGCGATGGGGGACTCCCCACCCACTCCCACACCCTATTCACCATTACAACTACGTTGACTCACCATTACCGCAACGTTAGATTCAATGAAAGTAAAACGTATTTACAAAACATTAAAAAAATAAATAAATTAGTAATTGATTTCGTTATGTACCGGACCGGGGAAAGGGGGGGGGGGGGGGAGGACGTCGTTTGCCAACTATTTAGGTTCGGACGTTTGTTGAGTGCTGACAGTTCTAATGGTGGCAAAAAAAAAATGTAAGCGAAATGGAATAAATGCTAAACACCTTTTACTCACTGTGGTCGAACACAAATCCATGTATTACGGGTAAAAGAGATTCCAAATTTCAAAGTAGTAAATTGTTCATTAAATTTTTTTTACGCGATTCGATGGTCCTCAGGATTTTTTTGACACACATTCACATTCTGGACCTACGTGTGATTTAGCGGATCACAGTGGTAATCGCATATCACAACAGGAAAGCCAATCGAGGGACAGAACTGTCCAAAACTAATAATCCGTGATAAAATTTATTCCATGAGTGGTTGGTATAAAGTTTGTAACCAAAAGATAGATTACAGCACAAAAAACCTCATAAGGCTTGGTCTTTGCTCATGTGCACAGCGATATCTGCTCAAAATCCTTCTGTGTGAACCATGATGTTCAACGACAGAATTTTCTTGTCCTATTACGGCAGCGGTCGTAGAGAAAATAGTTCCTCGTTGTCGGTTTATTTCTATTAGCGCGTGTGAATATTAAACGCAACTTTCGTTCGTTACTAAGTTTTCAAAGATTCTACATATTAGAACAGGGGGTCTCTTCCGAGTTTTTTTGCGTAGTGCTTTTCCATTGGCTGTTGATTTTGCTGCCTCCACTGACATCACAAGGCAGCTCAACAGCTTACGCACATGAGGACAAGTCAAACCAGACTGGAACCAGTGACGTCACATGAAAACATTGGCGGGAAAACGACTTAATGAGCTGGGGAGGGACCAACCTTCCTATATACTATCGTTCCACTCGACCTTGTATTAGAATGAGATGAACATACATCCTGTTTGGGACTTCTTGACTTATCTCACGTGACTTGCGTAGTGACGTCATGATGAGGAGCACTCATGGTGCATACGTCATAACTTCGAGAGCGAGCACCATGATTTATAGCTATAAGCTTTCGACCCAAATAAGTAACTAAAAATGTATGGTAATACAAAAGCTTATTAAAAACGGGAAAGTAAAATTTGTCCATGTTTAGGTCATGAGTTGAAGTTTACATTTAAAAAAAATTCTACTCATTATACAAAGAAACCAGGAAATGAGTACAGCGTTGTGTTTATGCTATCTCGTAATGAATTCTGTTACCTCTGGTAAAAGCCATTAAGATATATTTATACTACGCGCCATTGTTGTTTGCTGTGACGTGCATTATCACGTGACTGGGCTAGTCCAATCAGACGGCCAAACAGCCGTTGTTCTCGTTCGTCATTGGCTAACTCATGGTGACGTCACGGCAAACAGCCATTGCGCATGGTGTAGCAGATACGTATCACACACTTACATCGTCTTTTTTTTTTGGGGGGGGGGGGGTTATTTGACTGCAATCTCAGTCAGGTTGTCTCCTTGCTCTTCATCACTTAAATGAATACTAGAGGAAGCCCGTGCTACGCACGGGGCCGGTCATGAATTAAGTTTACAGACCCACTCCCCCCCTCCCGGCCCCACTCCCAACCCCTTCACTCCCACTCCCAACCCCCACTCCCATTTTCGCACACACTGGCTAAGAAACGATAATAAGCTTTCGTAGAACAAAAGTTGAAACCTTTAGCACGGCTGCTTTGGCGTTTTCCTTTTCTGGGAGAGGAAAGAAGTAAATCGCCGGCCTATGGTGGCCTAACAATGGCTCATTATTGTTTTGTTTTCACTCACAGAGCTTTGATTGTAAACGACTACTTTGCAAGATAATAGACTTAATCACGCTTGGGTCCGTCCCCCCCCCCCCTCGTGTTCCCAGGGGTACCTAGAGTTAGCCGGCTTCTTGGGTTTCATGGAGTCAGCCGGTCTGTTTGTTTGTATTAGTCTGTAAGTAGTTTTTTAGTTTATTTGTAAGTTTGTGAGCGAATGGCTTGGAGGCCTTATCGGCTCAATAAAATATCAATCAATCAGCAAGATAGCAATGATCAGCCTCATGCTCAGCAGTGATTGTTGTTGTCCACTTTGAAACAATTCAGCTCAGCTCTGAAAGCCTTCATCAGCGAATGAAATAAGCCATTGCATCGTTTCCAGTTGCCAGGCCTCGAAATTAACAACGTAGCTTATCTACACAATAATTCTGGATCCCGGCTGAGCTGATAAAAGGAAAAGGAAAGTTAAAGGAAAACCGGAAGGACAACAATCACTTTAATCGCTACTCATTGTTTTCGTGCACGTGTAATATCTTTGCTACGGTGCCTAACAATTCATGGTGCAGGTGCTAAGGATTGAAAACTATCGTCCAAACCGTTGATTGTTGATGGGTAAAATGAAAGAATCCATTTCGGGTGTCGGGTGGAGGAAACGCCAGAACATGTGCTGCTTCGATGCAGACAGTATGCTACCCAGCGCCGGATGTTGGCATCTTGGATGGGACCCGCAACGCTGCAGGAGTTGTTGTCACTCACGCAAGGGAAAGCACCTTTAATCAAGCTACGGACTGTTGCTAGGTTCTGTGTGTGTGCAGGTATTGAAGTGTAGATAGTGCAGTGCTTAGTGTTCATTCTGGTGACCAAGAGATGGTAGTTTGTGCCTGGTCAAACTTTCCTTTAGTGGCTGTTTATGGTGGAGTGTGGTAGGATAAGGTTTTCGTGGTGTGTTGTGGCTATGTATTTGTAGTTTGGAAAAGGCGTACGGCCGAGGGCCGAGGCCTTGAATAAATCATTCGAAAGAATCCACGGCTTTGGGCCAGGGCCCGTAGGAATAAATGAATGAAAGAATCCATGTTTCAGCTAAATGCGTATAGTTTTAAATCAAACTAAGGTACGTTGTTAATTTCGAGGCCTGTTGATTTAAAACTCTCTCATTTTACCCATCAACAATCAACGGTTTGGACGATAGTTTTAAATCCTTAGCACGTGCACCATGAATAAATTTTCCTGTAAAGTTTCAGATACTGCAGTGTTGCTGTACTGTTTAGTCCACAAGAATTCTTACTGCTGTATTCAAATGTTTTTACCATTTTTACTTTAACACACGATAGATCAGATAATGATTGGTGCATTCTACTTGGCTAAAAGACATCGCTGTAAAATGTTAAAAAAAACTAATCGTCTTAGTGTGCTTAGCACAGCTCTACATGTAATTCAGGGTTCGTGCGCGCGTCCTTTAAAACCTACAAATGTCCTGGAGAGTAATATGAAATTCCATGCCTGCAAAAGTGCTTGAAAGTCTTGAAAAATGAGATGTGTATCATCAGTACGCAGATGAATGGAAAGTAGATAATGCGACTGAAGAACACTGAAAAAATAGCCAAGAAAGTAGCCGAGTGAGTAGCCTTACCTTATTCTTCCTTTGTTTTGGCGTGACAAGTTTTTGAAATTCGGACTCAGACACTAGTTGTATTTACGTGTGTAATGGTTGGATACTAAGCAGTAAGGTTTCACGTGGACTAAACAGCACAGCAACACTGCAGTATCTGAAACCTTACAGGACAATTTATTTGTATTCCTTTGATGTTTTGACCTCGGATCACTTAGACCTGACCTTTACCATCAAACGAGTTCGTTTTTGTTTTCTAATTCGTCCTACTTTGTCGCACCATGCAGTTTCGATTAGCTTGTTTTAATGTTTTGAATATTTGTCAATTACGGTTTGCACAACCACTGGAAACAAACCCTTTAATCTTTAGTCTAAGTCTTGCAGCTAGTGTTTGGTAGTTGGCATTGTTGCATAACAATAATGTTTAAAACAATGTAAAACAATCAATCTGGTCGTTTAGAGCTCCCTAACCCCTGAACCACTTGACCAATTATAAAAAGACTTATGGAAAGGGGACATCTACAGAGCAATACCTGTATAATGAGCTGTAAACTGCTTTAGAGGACTAACAGTTTGATGTGTACAGAGCGTATAGAGTAGAAACGAGTGTCGTGCCAAGAAGCCAAAAATGAAAATTACAATTCCAGCTCAAGTCCAGATCTCCGGTGTGACAAATCGGAAATTAATGAAAGTTCGAACACATATTCACCACGTCCAACAAAGCTTGTATACTAAATTTGAGCGAAAACGGCAGCAAAGAAATTAAGTATCGAAATTTCGGCTTTAACATGGGAGTTGAGGTCAAACCTTACAGTAAATGCTACCACTTTTACTAATACAAGGCAGCTTTTCAGTCCACCAGTTTTCCCCCCAAATCCCGTAATGCACCTCTCAACGGCGTAATTCGAACCACCCAAGGTTCCAGAGAATGACAGTATTAGGAAGCAGTGTCCACTTGGTACAGAGGCCACTATTATGATCATTCGCATTCTGCTGCTTACTTTGTTTGGGGTCAGACCGCGTACGTGAGACTATGATCGGTCCAGCATCTTCAAGCTGTAGGGGAAAAGAGTTTCGACGGATATCGCAAATTTTGTGAGAGACTCAAAGTGAATACACATAGCCGAGTGGTCAAATGGCTGGCTAGCAGCCAAAGTGGGCGTCTGAATCGTGATGCGATCCACTGGCGTACATTAGAAAGTAGAAACATCCTTGGGTTAGAACTTCTTCCCCTCTCATCTATCACGCCATAGTTTAAGAGCCACTTCGTCTCCCCGAGGAGAGTTCGACCTTAATGCGTCTCGTATCGACCACCGTATCTTGAGACAAAACCAGCAGTTTTCCATTCGAAACGACAAATTGCGTAACACGGGGAGGGGAGAGGGTTCTAGAACAACTTGAATTCTCTTCGTTTTTCCTCCTGAATTAAACAGCGGTAGTGTGTGGTGTCGCATCATCTGACCTTTCTGGAAATATACTCTGCTATATCGATTGGTTTGTCAAGGACCGAAATAGAAGTAATAAGGCGCCATTCCTTGTTACGACTCTCGCAGCTGCACATCTCGTTCATCCATTTGACAATTTTAGCGCCGAAATACTTATTGGCTGACACACAAGCCGGCTCGCGTCCACGCTTTTTACAACAGTTTTCAAACAGCCGTACGAAATTTGGGGAGACTGAATCCACCAGCGGGAATTTTTTTTCGACATATAGGTGGATTTGAGTATATCACAATGCACCAATTAAAGCATAAGTACTTGTAAGACTCTTACCTTAACCCTTTTCACACCTTGGTGTTCGCATACACAAGTAGGAAATATAAGGCCAGCAACTAAAAGTGAGCCCTGTAAAGTAAGCCTGGTATACGCAACTGTTGAATTTACTGATTGCCGAGTGCAGCTTTTGAGAAAGTTGTTCACATTACGCTCTGATTCCTTGAGCAGAGAACATGAGAAACATCAGTTGAATTCACTTTAGAGCCTAGTTTAGATCAACAGATTGGCATGGTTGGTTTTACATGTGTACTCCTTCAGTATAAATGGCTCATTCCTGTTGAATATAATTAACTAATAAGCAGCCTTGTTTGTTCAACAGGGAATGATATTATTTCCTGTTTATTCCCCACGAACAGATAATAATGGTGGCTTGCAGTTGAATTTACTATATTGCCTTGTTGCATCAACACACTGATATTGTTCGTCTTACGTTTGTACTCCATCAGTAAACATGGTTTGTTCTAGTTGAATTTAATAGCAGCCTTGTTGGTCAACAAGGAGTGATATTATTCCTTTTACATGCTTATATCACGAGCAGGTAATATGGTATAGCCTACAGTTAACTTGACTAGCCTTGTTGGATCAACAGATGTAGCACAGGGGTGCGAGCGTTAGTTAGCAAGCGAGCAAAGTGAGAGATCACTCGCGCCTCATACATCACGTGACTGGCCCGAGTGAGATACAGTATACATACAATCTCGTGCGCTATAAGCCCCTGTGATCGATATTCCTGAGTTAGTTGTCTGCCATTTCTGCAAATGCAGGGTCAAAGGGGCGTTGCACCAACAGAAAATGTGAAGCCATCTAGCTGCAGTGACATCGTTAACTTCTAGAGCTTGCTCCCAGGTGCACGAGGACGTACCAAATTTTCACTCAATAATAAGGCAACTTGTGACATGTTAGTTTTTTTAAAAGACATGGCATTGTGCATTCCATAGCTTCATGTAAGTGCTAGAGATAGCGCTAAATGGCGTTAGATTCTGTCGACTTTCATTCACATGATCGTTCAGAACATGTCGGGTGGGGAATTATAATGTTCATCCGTGACTCCATCTACAAACAGCGAATCGTTACATCTGTAACCTCTGAGGAAGTACTTAAAGGTACATTTCTCCCGGTTAGCTTTCCTGCATGGCTCAATTTTGCAACATTACTTCAGAAGCGTGTAAACGTAGCAAAGGCACTTATTTTCCTATTTTTTTCCCTCGAGAGAAACGGTTTTGCTACATTCACTCTAACCTATGTAAATGTTGCAAAGCTATTTCACGCAGGATGCTCGAATATATTGAGAAGGTATGTCCTTTTAACTTCGTGATAGGGTTATATGTATTTTAAGCCCAGCTGGTAGCTACTTTCAAATCATTCCTAGTATATGCTACGAGTTTTAATGATTCAAAATGATAATTTTGTTGGTTCATAGATGTAGCCACGAACGTTGGGGGAAAAAGGAAACAGTCATATTAACGTCCTCTAAACGGTAAAAACCATCTCGGAACGGAAATGGACAAGTTTGCTCGGATATACCTAGGGTATTTTATACGCCACAGTCGACATGAGCACATGCCGTGAGTGAATAGGAGTTGTCTAAGGCTGGAATTAACCCGGAACACCCGGCATATGAGCGAGAGAGTCTACCTAACCCTCGCCCATCCTGGATCTACCGATCTTTCAAGTTTAACAGAGCTTATTTAATTTGGCAGCCACATAAACTAAATAAAAATGTATTTATGTAATCATAAAATGCTATTTGTTATGCTGTTTTTGTATTACTATGGTATATAGTAAGTTTTAATTGCGTCTAAAATCGTGTTGTACTGTATACTTCATGTTTACGTTACTCTTATAACCACTGCCTTTAAAATCCAACCAAGGACACGGTACAAAAAAAAACTGTTTTCAGTGTAAAAATCGTGATGTAACATACTTTCCAACTTCCTTTCCCAGTTCCGTTCTAAACATTATGAGCCATTTCCGCGTTGGTTCTTCCGCCACCGGCTGGCAAATACTGATAAAGTCTTTTTACATGACAAAATAAGGCCCATTAAATATACAGCCTAACAGTAAAATAAGATGGACAGGTTGGCTGAAAACGATAAATCGCTAATACGAAACGAATATTTTTATGCTTTGAATATTTAGTGGTGAAGTGTTTTCAGAAAGATATCTAAAAAAGGCTAACAAAAAAAAATTAACTAAAAAACTTGAAAACATGTTACAGTGTCTTTTGCGATGGCCCCCAGGAAGATGCTTGACTACCCTACATTGCACATCAGCGTTGCTATAACACACGAACCTTTGGAGGTTTAAAACGCTCTCAGCCGAAGCTGTAGCGCCAGAAGGCGAGAGGGGCAAAATTGCTAGGCAATTCCGATTGGAACTTCCAAGGATCTTTCACATGCTACAATCGACATGAGCACGAGGCATCACAGGGCCATTCTGTCCCCAAAAACGTCCGGGGCGGATGAAGTCAGGTTGGAATTAGGACTTTTGACACATGAGGCTCGGTCATGCACAGTGACCAAGCAACATGAGTTGAGAAAGTGTGATAGCCTAACAAGGCCGGCTGAAACCTATAAACCGCTAACACGAAACGAAATTTTTTTTCTGCTTTGGGTATTTAGTGCCGAAGTGTTTTGAAAAAGATGTCTAATAAAAGCATATTGGAAAAAAAAATTAGAGTGAAAACATGATACTTTTAAGGGTGAGTCCCTCTCAGCCAAAGTCGTAGCACCAAAAGGCGAGAGGATAAATTTTGCTAGGCAATTCCGATCGTATATACTTAAGAGCTTTTATATGACGCAATCGACAATCCCACTAGGGCTAACAGGGCGCTAATCTCCCGAATATGACCGGCATGGCTGTGGGCAAGTTCGAACATCGGAACTGTATCTTAAGACAGTTATGCACAGCGACTATACTCTAAGCAATTAGAGAGAGGAAGTGTGACATCACATTCAAAGCTCTGACAAATCTTGCTGATCACAGGACGGAAAGCCAAATGGGCTCGGTTAAGCAAATCTGTGAAATGTAAGAATGCCCAAATAATATCTTAGAGTGTCCGCATCCTATCTTGAGTTCACCCCAGAACGAACACAGGTAATCAATTGTATGTTTTTGGTAGGAGAGTGCCTTGTTGATATCTAGGAGAGTGCCTTGTTGATATCTAAGACGGTTACAAAAACAATGGCCGCCGTCGATTAAAGCCGTCCCTTCCAGAAAGACGTAACCGCTCATAAAATACTGCAGGACTCAAGATACGCCGCGCACACAATAATTGTTCTTTCTTGGGTACACATAGCCACATTGTATTTGAATTGTTTTTGTTCTATAATGTTGCAGTAAAGGTTATTTCTGTACTAACCGTTATTTGATACATAACTATATCAAATCAGCAAGCGAAGAAAACAATAGAGCCAACATCGTGAACTGCTAAGTATGACAAGTGAGCAGCCATAGCTTACAGCTTACTTAGGTTCTTTAACCTTGAGTAAATATTGTCTACTGAGTTTTTTTTATCAAAATACAGCATGCACGATAATTTTTTCTGAAGTTTCGTATGAATTTTTGAAATTAGTATTGTCTACTCCGCAGGAACGTTCACGTATTACGTCATCAGGAAGTAGTACGTACAGTAGGAGTGGGGGGGGGGGGGGGAGGGGTTCGCATTTTGATGATGGTTGCTGACGAGGGGGAAGAGGGTTAGCCAGTTAATGACGTAAGCCACGAAAAAAAACTCCTCAGTTTTCCTCAAAAAACACCCAAAATTCCCTCCTACCTCTTGATTTGGGGGAGGGGGGGGGTAAAATTAAAAATGACGTTAGGAATTCCCGTTTTGCAGAAAAATTTGTCGGCTTTATTTTCTGAGAAACGGAAATTTTCGAAACAGGAAATCACCGTCTGAAGTGGGTGAGGGGGTGGGGGGCGGAGAAATAGCCCTTCTCCTCAGACCAGAGAGTGACATAGTTCTTTGTGTAGGTAAACAAGGCTAATACCCGGGTGGGTGAAAATTAAAGCCGTTTTCGGATGTACTTGTGGGTATTCATGTCTATCAATAGACATGCAATCTGCACAATCTGATAAAAGGGAACATGCAAATGCTACCCCCCCCTCCCCGCTCACCTCCCTCGGTGTGTTGCTGCTTCAGCATTACATGTTTCACATGACTGAGAAACTCATTTAACAATAATAATAAAAAAAAAAAGCTCTTGGCTCGATACATGACATCCACTCATATTGGTATACGAGAACTTTGTGTTGGCCGCGTCTCTTGAGTTCACTCTCTAAATAGTTCTCTTTCTTTTCATGTTTATTTTTTTTATCTTTAGTACCCTACCTGACGGCATGTTTGTAGTCTGAGACTTGTCTACCAGCCCACCTGACTAGCTATTTGCCTGTCACTCTCCATGAGCCGTAGGTAGCAGCAAGTAATGTAGGTTCTTTGGCACAGCTTCTGCCCAAAAAAAGACGTAATGTCCTGCTGGCATGACCTCTGTGTAAATATTACTAGACGGAGGAAAAAAAAATAGTGGGAAAAAAATAGGACGAAAAGCACGATCAACACAGCAGGGAGGGTTGCCTTCTGTCATCGTACGTAACCTTTTACGTTTATCGAGGTTGAGCGTTACCTGTATTGGACGTAATGCAATTACGGAAAAGTTTGTACGCCCCCCTCTTCCTCCCTTCCTCCCCTAATGGAGGCCATCATTAACGTAAACACTGGACAAAAACGGAGAGAAATTATAACCCGGGTGTCTGATCAAGGCAGCGTACAAATGTCCCGACTTTCACAAGTTTTCCGGACCAATTTTGATATTTTTGCAGGATGACCAAATCTTCCCCTCCCCATTACCCAAAACTAAATAAAATGTAGAAAGAAACACAAATTTATCACGAAACCTTATACTTTTTGTAAAGCAAACTGTCTGCGACAAAAACCATGAAGACTTTTTTTCATAAACACACGAATAACCAACCATCAAAACATCTAAATTTTCTGTTCCTACATTTCAGTTTCCAGGCTTTTTTCCTAAATTCATGTTTTTTCTAGCATTCCAGATTTTCAGGCCTGCAGACATCCTGATTAACTTAAGTTTCTACATACTGATATGACTGCTGGTTTGGTGGAATTCCCGTTTCGCTGAATCCCGTTTTGTCGAATAATTTTTTTTCCAAATTACGTGCCTCGCTCGCCGCGGCTAAACATATAATATCAGGAACCGCAACTAATCACAAATTCTACCCAATGCTGAATGCATCTTCAACTTTTCCAATGTTAAATGCAGTGTCGGACTGGCTAGGTCGGCTGATCGGCGCTGGCCGAGGGTCCGAGTGTGCCCGCAGGGGCCTCGAGCCGAGACGCAAGACCTGTACATATTTGTGGAAGGAAGTGGAAAAAGGAAGTGGGCACGTCGCACGCGGCGCGACTCAGTGTCCCATTCATTGGATTAGACTACAGAGAGCTTCTTATCTAGCCAACTTCTTCGTGTTCTTATTCAGTAAAAAAGGTTACAAAAGTAGCAGAACCAGTTAGAATTAAGCGCAAATCTTTTTTCGTTATTTATATGGGGAGGGGGCTTTCACGATTATATATTTACATTTTTCATTATACATTTAGGGGGAGGATGTCGAGGGCCGTCAATGGGGCCAGTCCGACACAGTACTTCGATGTAAACATTAAAGTACGATCTAGATATGGCTGGATTTTTGGTAGTTTTCACCTTTATCTCGCAACTGAATCAATACTATTCGCTAACGAAAAGCCAAGTTTCTCAAGTTTGTTTAAATTCTCCTAATAAGCCATAGTCGAGTGAGTAATACAAACTGTTTAATAAAAAAGTGTTTGTAGAGAAAACAATCCCGAATAGTAACCCTATGAATAAAAATGCAGATACGAATTTAAATTTATTGGAAGCAGTCTGATGAAAAGAAATTACTATAAAACAAATGTTAGGATACACACTAGTAAAAATATTATATATCTAGCCTAATCTCATTCATCTGATAATTAGCTCTAAACTCGCTTATCGAATTTAAGTCAAACCTCGTTTGTCTTGTGTTGTTTATCCCTTCTCTTGCAAATTTCGTTATCTTGCAAAAATTATCTCCAATCTCGTTTATCTCCTTTGTCTTAAATCTCGTTTATCTGATTTATCTGGAAAAGCGTTCATCTCAATTATCTCACATCGCGATTATCATACATTATAATTTTAGTTATTTAATTTATCTAAAATATCTCCAAGAAAAAAAATAACGTATTAGTATAAATAAACGCTTAAACGTATAAAATCCTGATGTACGCCTTAATTTAAACACACTTTTTCCTCTAAAGAAACGTATAAAATACTGATGTATGCCTTAATATAAAAACACTTTTTGCTCTAAAGGAACAGACACAAGAAAATAAAAGTAAGCCATCAGTGAATCATTAATATGTAAAACAAGTTCCAGCTTGTTTTTTGGGACGCTGGAGATTCTCTTACACGTATTAGTACGACTCTGATGGCTTACATGTCTTTTTCTTGTATCGGTTTCCTTTAGATCATTAATTTTTTTAAGGCTTACATCCGTATTTTATACGCTTAAGCGTTTTTTTTAATTAATGCTTGGTTTGGCTGCTTGACCCTTACAGCTAAACTAGAAAAGATTTAGGCAACAGGTTACTGCCAGTTTTGCTGCAACACCTTTACTACCCTTAAAGCTTCTGCTCCTGAACTATTTTCAGATGGACAAATTTTAATTTTCCATTTCCCTTTAAATAACCGGTTTGAGTTTCAAGTGCGGCGGTGAAAGGAAAGAATGAGTATAGGTTACCTATTCTTTGTATAATAATAATAATAATATATACCATACGCCATGTCTGTTTGCTGTGACGTGCATACCACGTGACTGGGCTAGTCCAATCAGACGGCCAAACAGCCGTTGTTCTCGTTCGTCATTGGCTAAATCGTGGCGACGTCACGGCAAACAGCCATTGCGCATGGTTTAAGTTTGTTGCAAATGCAACCGGAATGGCAAGGACCTAGTGGCCACTGACTGCCATTCGATGTTAAAACAAAAAATTATAAATTACAAAAGTTAAAGCATTTAAAAGTTTGAAACGAAGACGATGGCTCGGCTGCAGAGGAAGGGTTGATGGTATTAGGTTGGGGTCACGAATGCCTTACCACCAAGGTTAGACCTACCAGGGACACAGTGGTCCCCGATGGCATCGCCAAACGTGTGGGACAAGTGGGGGGAAAAGCCGGGTGTAATAGTCAACGTTTCTTAAAAAATAATAATATAATATAATATAATATAATATAATATAATATAATATAATATAATATAATATAAT
>JAHWFP010160887.1:23874-41483 GCA_023313725.1 Lithobius niger | reverse complement strand
AAGCGTCTGACGACCTTAGCTGGCCACTACACTGCCGGCCAGCTAAGGCCGTCAGACGCTTGAGCTCCTCACAGTCAATACAGCTATCTCAATCGGCTGCGAGTCGAAATCGAAGAGATCCGTCTGTCGGCATTAATTTCTGAGCGTTCCAGCAAAACAATGGCGGTCTCCATGTCGTGTTTTGGTGATGCAGTAATTAAATTGTTATTTCGGACGTACGTAACGTATTCTTACCGCAATTCTTGTGTTTAGTTATTGTGTAAGTGATCCAAAAGTCAAACATGCATGTCAAAATGGATGTAATTGCCCTTTAAAAAAAGTCGAAACAAGTGACGAAATTTGTTGAAGAAGTGACAAAACAATAAGTTTTATTGTTGCAACTTGCGACATAAGCCTACATTTAGTGAGACTATCATCAGAAAGACGATCATTTATTAAGTAAAATGATAACAGTAAAACCAATAAATTTTGTCCACTCCCAACGGCAATAAAAACCTTTAGATCAGGAGATGAAACCCCCAATCTGGTAATACTGGCAAAGAAGCGGCGGGCAAAACGAAATGAGTGTAAGACAACAACTCAACAGATTAACACGGTTTTAAAAAGTTTAAGTACATCACAATTTTAATTATATTCAAAATAAAACTTTTCATATTTTGCTGGAGAGTTTTAGTGAATCAAATTACGTCTTATTAAATACAAAATTGTATTTTCGCCTGTACGGATTTATCAAGTAGATAACAATCGTAGACATAACAGATTGATTGATATTTGCAGATTAACGCATTCTGTCATTCCGATTATTATCAAGGTTTCTTCCAAGTCAAAACATAATTTTGTGTTTAGCTAGTCACTAACTAAATAAAAAATAGACCCTACAATAAAAATATAAAAAAAAAATTAAATGCATCAAAACAGAACAAACTCGGAAGTAATTGGTCGTATAAAGCCTACTATAATAATTTCCAACTCGTTCTATTGTAACCTACTCACGTTTTTCAAATAAAAAATTTAAAATAAACCAAGAGGACGGTGCCACTGACAACCGCATAACGGATTGTTCCATAAGTCGTACACCTCTACCAATACACCTCTCTCAACCCTACATAGTTGTTATTATGACTGACGTGTATAGTCAAGTATAATTGACAGTGATGCAGTAGCCTACATAATACCAAGGTTGAGGTCACGTTGATGTATG
The DNA here is from genome assembly GCA_023313725.1 of Lithobius niger. Taxonomy (NCBI): domain Eukaryota; kingdom Metazoa; phylum Arthropoda; class Chilopoda; order Lithobiomorpha; family Lithobiidae; genus Lithobius; species Lithobius niger. The sequence continues at coordinate 40,282 of JAHWFP010160887.1, read as the reverse complement.
CCACGTGCATCACAATCGACCACTTTTGCCAATCGATAAGAGTGCAAAGTTCTTCTTGGAGGATAAAAACCTCAAGCTTCGTGACTGACATGACACATGCATAGCAACTAGCGCAATTTGCTGCGCCAAAAAACCATCAGTCCTCATTCCTTCAAACTTTCTGCTTCTCGTAATAGCAGATAATAGACGATTAATTGCGTTTTGGCACCCAAAAAAATAAAAAATACATTCAATATTTGCGCGCAGCAGTAACTTGTCGATGCGTTTTGCTACTTACTTAATATGGCTACAGGAAATCACGACAAAGGACTTGATTTCATGTAGCCAAATGTAAGTTTTTTTTTTTTTTAAGTGAAGTGAAATTTTCTTCAGGTTGTTTTATAGTGTAAACAATTCGGAAAGTAAGAAAAGGAGCGACCGCCCACACGAACCATTGTATTGTTTCCTAATTGCAGCACAAAAATAAAAAAATAAAAAGTAAAAAAGATAATATAGGCTGTGCACAACTAAGGCAAAATAATATTAATTTTTTTAAACAAGAAACCATAACGTCAAATGACGTTACATTATGACAATGTGGAATGATGTGGAGTGCAATGATTTCCCTCGTCGCCTGGGGGGGGGGGGGGGAAAGAGAGAGAGAGAGAGAGAGAGAGAGAGAGAGAGACTGAGAGAGACATAGTAATTTAGCAAATCCAAATAAAAATGACAAAAAAAGAAAGCTTAGAAAACACCAAAGACTGAAGCAGAAATGACCCTGGTAAAACTAAAAATCACTGCCAGTGATTTCGTTCTGTTCAGCTCTGAATTTTGAATATATTTCTTTCTGCAACAGAATCCATTTGAAACAACCAGTTACATACAATACACTCATGCTGTGAACTTTCTTACCACACGAATTTCTTTAAGTACCGTAATTAAGTAAGTCAAATTAAGGCCCCTGGATCTGTAGATAAAGCATTTTTTTTTGGGGGGGGGGGGGTGGGGCGGTCAGATTATTTTTGGACTTTAGTAGATGGTGGGAAGATTTCTTTCACGATTTTGAAGAAGGGTCATCGAATATTTGGTGCTACATTTTCGTTTCCCTCGCCTTCCCTCCTGGGCCATAAATCACAATCGTTTCCTAATTGCTTGAAGAAATTTATCTAGTCGGTGAATGGAATGGAGACTCTGGCAAAGTCTCTGCTGGTCAGTGTCAGCACGGGTAGTGTGAGAAACAACCAGCCTTCTTCCGCAGCTATGTAGTCGCTGGCCTATTCTGGTCATTATCTCGGCTCCTGATGAGCAGTGATTCCGGTTCGAATCCCCGAGTTAGCCCCTCTTCTCCACCTCCTCCCCACTGTTATTAGACTTCGTTTTACTTTAAAACTAAGTAAAGCAATATAGACTAACCATATCGTTCGCCTCGCTCACTCCACTGGCGTCGACCAATGCTTCATGCAATTTCTTTGATTCCAAGAGCATCACAAAATCGATGTATGGTGCAAAATTTGTGGTCCTATAAGTGTTTTTTTTTTGGAAAGCAAGTTTATTTCTCAATCGTACTTTGAACTGCAATCTCAAGTTTATAACACGTGTCAACAATGGCTGGCTCGAAAACAAAGTGAATTTTGATTCCTACTGATTTTGAGATCCATATACTATTATGATATGTCGTGTTTGTGTTACTTTGTACTAATGCAAAACACGACGTCATAGTTTTATCAGGCAAAGTTTACTTTGGAAGGTCAATATTGGTTCAGGCTTAACAAATGTCGTGCGGGTCAAAAAAACTTTGATGTTATTTTTGAAGGTTTTTTCGCGTATTTGAGGATCATAAAATCGAGTTACAGCGACAAAAAATAGGGCTAACGAAAGCGCAATTTAATTATCTTTCATTTGGTCCTGATCCCATCTTTGTAGGTGCCTTGGTTCCAGAGGAGTAGAGGTACACGCACGCAAAACACGCACGCACATTATACGTCTTTAATGATGTAAATAAATGGAATACAACATGGACGTCATGAAACGGGAAACATTTTAGTCAGCAATAGTATTCTGGACTGACCCCAAGCTCGCAGCTAGAAGCTAGAAATCACCTCAAATTCCAACATGGCGGCGGTTTGATGGCGGCCTCGCAACGAAAACAGCAAATAACGTGAGTTCAGAAGCGTTTGCGGAAATTGTTTCGTCATGAGGAATTCTTTATATTATTGGCACGGATTATTTACCCAAACGATGTCGGATTTAGCTAATCCATTTAGCGTTGTTACCATGGCAATGTCACCTTTGCCATCGCGATTGAGTTCTAGCTGCGAAAATGCAAAGGCGAGTCGCTGCGTAAACGCGCCGTAAGGGCTGGTTTACGCGACGACAATTTTCTCGCTTACTAGCTTTCACTTGGTTAATACTAAATCTGCTGGCTGATTCTCGCCTTTACCGAAGAATGTGGCTTTCAAGTTGTCTATACGTAGTAACCATGGCAACAACGCGGACGCAAATCTCCTCCTCGTGCCTCGCGATACGACGTACGAAGCGTGCAACATGACAGCGTCGATTTATGACAACTAGAAAACAATTTTTACTGCTGTACAAGACGACGGACAGATTTCTGAATGCCGGTATTCGCTGATTTGTCTTCGATTCGACAACCCCGAAATGGACGCCATATTGGATTTTGAATTCCCCCTGCGAGTAGCTATCTATATTCTACCGTCATTTGATCACTGCTAGAAGCTGTTTATTCAGCGCGAATAGCAAATTTTGGAAATAGCGTGAAATGGCAACAATGTTGTAGCAACGTTTAAAATTACTGTTGCACTTTGTCCTTTATCCGTGTTGTTATTTATAAAACATTTAATTTGTTGCCTATTACCACATCCATTTAACAGAAACGGGAAATTAATCGTAAATAAATAATGGTTGCCTAGCAAATAGCTTTCGGCGAGCGAGAAGGTCTCGTTGCACAAATGTGCCCTAACAACGCTACGCGGACTAGCTAAATGTGACATCGTTTGAGCAAATGCTAATAGTCTTATAATCCGTGACAATAACATAAAGAATTCCTCCTGACGAAACAATATTCCTAGTCGCTTCTCACCTCACGTTATTGACTGTTTCGTTCCGAGCCGACAGAGCTAAAACCGCCGCCATGTTGGAATTTCACATGATTGCTGGCTTCTCGCTGCGACAATGCAAATAAAAGGCGAGTCGTTGAACGCGCCCTTATTTTGGTGGTGTGGCATTCAAGCTACTGCATTTGTCGTTTATTTTTGGGCGAATGATTATTAATGCTGCCAGCGTAGCTTCGTAGACGACTGAAAAGTAGTCGCAAATTACACATCACTCCAGAGGTCAGCTGTCCACTCATACGGATGAGGGAAACGTCCAGTCAACAAAAGCCAAGGTCTGTCAACCTATCTGACAACGACAACATTAGCAGTAGTTCCTGGAAATGTCCGTATACATCACTGACCAATGGCGGTCGGAAACAAAATGCATTAACCATTAGTGCGGAAGGATAAGATTGTTAGGAAAAGTATCCAAAACGAATCTATCATCTGTGTTTGTAAAATAAATCTACTCTTTACAATTTGATCCCAAACGTACGTTGCTCTATACGTAAAGCGTCTGTAAGGAATATTAAAAACGGAAGCTGCCCTTACTAATTACAGGACGTAAAGCCAAATTAGACTCGGGCAGTATGGCTGAGGGAACGAGCTTAGGCTTTTGATGACAAAAGGCAGTGGTTAAAATCCCAGCTCAAGCAGTCTGACACTTAAGTCCAAAAGGTAACGAAAATAGGTTTCAAATATAAAGAAACTTATGACTTTCTTTAGGCTGTTAAAGAAACGATTTACCATTACATTTTCATGAGAAGCTCACAACCAATGCTTTCACTAAAGCAAAACCACAAAGCAACCAAAAGGGGTGATATCATACAAAAACTCCATTAGGGTAATAGGCCATTCACACCGCGACGATATGAACGACCGCTAAGTTACAACCGACAGTCGCTATGACAACCAGCCCCTCAAGCAGTCATACGCAGTCGTTCGCTGTCGGTCGGAGCAAACGCAACTTTTCGTTTTCAGACTTGCTGACCGACGTCACCCACCGACAGACCAATAGCTGACAAGCCGCTACGGACACGATCGGCGAAATGCAAGATGGTGGCAGAGAACACTTCGAAGCTTCGATTAATGCTCGTTGCTTACACGAATATCGCTGTCACGAAATAATTACAGAGTACAGCTAAAAAATTGTGCAGTATTCAATGGCGGTATGATTTATTTAATAAACGGAGAATCACAATATGATGGGTTGTTTAGGCACATCGTCACCACGTAATCCAGTTTTGAAAAGTAAGCGTCATAGCTGTACTCATTCTGCAGCGTTGATTGGTCCGTTGTTGGTTGTTCATTGGTCGGTCGTGCTGGTGTGACAGGGTCTAATTTTTAGTGCTATTGGTCGCCGCCGTTCCTTGCTTTTGTCGTTCGTTTGTCGTGGCGGTGTGAACCGTATAAAGGGATCTACCAAGTTTGCGTCGTAGACATACAGTGACATCCAAGCTAAAATGGATGCTAAGTTTTCCGTCCTTACCCTGATCACTCAAGCGACAGCCCTTTTGGTTCTGATATCATTACTTTCTACGGCGAAAACTTGATGGGTCCCTTTACCCTAATGGAGTTTTTTTTTTATGATTTTGTTTAAATAATAGGCATTTATTTGCACTACTAGCACGTAGCCGGTCAAAATACCAAATTTTATAGAAAGCATCCGTCTACCAAGATGGTGCATCAGTCAGTCCGACGCTTACGGAAAAACAACGGCGAACGCCAGAGTAAAATTTTCGTAAGGGTGCATTTATGCTTCGATCTCGCTTCGCATTCTCGCACCTAGATCTAAGGAGTATGAAATATCAACATTGCGTTGGATTTAGCTTTTTTGAACCGTGGGGAAATATACGGTAGTTGGAGTCCAGAAACAGTTTCCACTCAGTGAAGATGTATTTCTGTTCTTTTTGGAGTATAATAATGATACTGCTAAGTCCGTCCATCGGTGCGGTGCATGTTTGACATGTGACAAGTGAGATACCTGACAGGCTGGCTGTATACTCATGTTTCAAATGTTATTTGTGTTATCTATCGTCTATTGTATTTTTTTTTTTTTTTTACTTTTTTCCTGCAAACGTTAGTAACACGGTCTGTGATGTTATGATTATCCATCGCTTTGCCATTACTACAATTAAATTGGTTTATACATGGTTCATTTGTGACACATTCAGTTCACCTATATGCCGTTATTACTGGCTGCGGTTGGTGCGAATACAGTGTTGGCACATGTGATTGCTCAATCTGATTGAATGATACACCGCTTTGTCGCAACTGGTCATGTCGCTGTGCAATACATTCCCCATCATTACGTAAATCTTTTGGTCCATCCTGAAAAACCTAAAAGACGAAGTCAAAAGTCCTCGATTATTTACAACCTGATGGATCATAAGTGGAGCCACGGACGATTATACCCTCACTTCAGCTTTAATAAAATACATACCTTGCGTGTACATGACTTGCACATTCTGTGTTAATAATAATAATAATAATAAAACAGTTTACCACGTATATGGTGGATGGTAGACGGAAGGGGTGTGAGCCACTGACACCGCACCATGTTTAAAAAGATTAAAGTAGATTGAGTGCATCTTAATCAAGATCCTCTCTTAAGGAATCGAGCTAACGGCTCTTTTAAGAGCATACGTCGGAAGCCCGACTCCGTCTCCATACAAACAGTTGTAGAACTCAAAGCATTCCATATTGGGATCACCCTTACTGAGAAAAAGTGTTTTCTACAGTTAAGGTTGGCACCCCTTGTGCGGCCAACTTCCAAGAATGCCCACGCGTACCATGCAGATTTGGAGCCCTGTCAAACAAAAGGAGGTCAACTCGAATAAGACCCCGCAAAATTTTGTAGGTTAAAATCAAATCGAATCTCAATCTTCTAAGTTCGAGAAGTTCTAGTCCAGTTCTCTCAAGACGCAAAGTATAACTTAGGTCGCGAAAACCTGGGAGTCCCTTCGTAAAGCGGCGCTGGACTTGTTCAATGCGATCAATGTCACTCAAAAGAAAGGTGACCAAACTGAGGTAGCATGTTCGAGCAGGGGGCGGACGAAAACTTTTGTACTGACCCATACTTTTGTACTGACATCCCCAGATGTAAAACATCTATTTACAACAGCAAGACGGCGGAAGGCAAGAGCACTCGTTTTTCTGCAATGAAGCGATGGCTTCAGATCTGGAGTAAACCAGATGCCGAGGTCCTTCACCTCGTCAACAATTGGCAAAGGAACTTTATCGAGTGTATAATGAAAATTTGGATTTCCACTGCCAACAAAAAAAGAATGGCATTTTTGAATGGAAAGAGGTAACTGCCAGAGAATAGACCACGACAATACTTCCTCAATTTCATTTTCAAGTTCTGGTGAGGCAAATTCGTTTGTGTTTGTGCCTCCGACTTTAATGTCGTCAGCAAACTTGTAGCCAAAAGTGGTTAAGTTATCAAAACGAAGATCGTTTAAGTAGATGACAAATAAGAGTGGACCTAGTACCGACCCCTGTGGAACTCCACATGGAACCGGAATGCTTTCAGACCGTGTGTCTTCCACAATAACCTGCTGAGACCGGTCCCTCAAAAAAGCCAAAAGCCATACCGCAAGCTTTCCGTCGATTCCACATCCCCAAATCTTTTGAAGAAGTTTACGGTGACCACAGACTCAAAGGCCTTTTTACCCATACACTGCCCATACACATGCCCATACACGGCGAACAAGATATTCCTTCCGATACATTGGAGCTTCAAACTGTTACCTGGAGGACATTACAGGCACGATAATAAGAACTGTGGTTGTAGTTACAGGGTTGTAGGAAATTAATATGAACGGATGAATTAATATGTATGAATTAATATGAGCGGAGAGCGGATATTTGAAATGGTAGTCGGTCAAAGCAGAGCGCTGTAAGTCACCCAGTGAATCTGTCGTCCAGCCCCAGTGGTTGACACCATTTTTGTGCACTGTAGTGTCTTATCTGACTTCTGGAGAAACGTTGGACGAATTCTCAACTTTATTTTTCGTAGTGGCCATTACAGTGACTAAGAAGTAACAGAGCTTATTCTAGTGTAGAATGAGAGGCCGCCAGGCTTCTTTAGGGACCTGTCGTATATGTATCGGGGAAAGGGGTAGGAATTGAAATATAACCGCCAAATTTTCGATGGAATCCCCTCTCTCTCCCCCCCCCCCTCCCAAGACTCTGAATACGTCCCCCACCCACGGTCCAAAAATATTCTGACTCCCACCACCGGAAAAAATGTAAGCTTGCCGTTTCAGGTTAAGTGTAGATGATTTCCTCTGGTCTAATTAAATAAACTTAATTAAGCATCGACAGGTTCCCAACTGTGTGGAAAATGAGCCATGACTTAGAAGTCCGTTCTTGAAAATATTCAAAGAAGTGTTCTGTAAAACACCTTCGGACCGAGATGCATGAATCATGACGGTGGATCAGTATATCTATGGCTCAGCGGTGGAACCTCGGTCTTTGGTTTCAAAGTTCGTGGGTTCGATTTCTTGCTCAGGCAGTCTAACATGTAAATCCAACAGACAACGTAAATAGGTTTACATATGTATTTATTTGACTCTTGTTGAGACGTCGGCTTTCCGTCCTGTTGAATAACTTTTGATGCAATGGATGCATTTGGCACTACCAAGAGTCACTACGAAGGCAGTGTCAGCATGTCCATGGGCTTCACAACATTAACACGTACAACATGAAAAATACCCCTTTTTAGAAAGTAGGTTTAAAGAACTATTCACCTAATGACACCGAAAAAATTAAATTAAAAACAATTATTTAAAAAACCTTACATGAGGTGGGGGGGAGGGAGAAGGAGAGTCCTGGGGCGGCCCACAAAAGCCACGTCGATTTTAGAACTATTGACTGCAGAACGTGTCATTTTTTATATCCAAAAATGACTTTTTTTCTTTGACCAGTTTGGTCAGTATTTTCTGTGTGACCCACCCTTGACGGGTCCAAAAATAATTCCATGCCCCCCTCCCCCCACCAATATTTTTCTTTCCCTTAGGTGTCTACGACAGCTATTCTTGCCTATTCGTAATATATCTCGGTCCGCTTACCCGCTATCCCCCTTCCCTTCCTAGAATTTTTCTTCTTCACAAACATTCAGTAAGGTTCAAATTTGAGCCGGTTCATCCATACAAGCTTTATATTACTTCAGATGACGTATAGCTCCAACAATATTTGCTAAAAAAAAAAAAAATTAAAACCTGGTTTACAGCGTTAACCTCCGAGGAAGCTACCCGTATGTCTGTTTTTCCTCAGAAAAGTTGTACGCCACGACCAGAGTTCGATAATCGGAAACAATCCATACCAGCCGATGCTTTTAATTTAGACGTTTAACCTCATGTACTCGCTTTAAAAAAAAAATACCGAGTTGCGTAAACAAACGAAAAACTTTCGTTTTCCTTGATTAACGAATGGGAAAATTACTCGGCACGTTTTAGTCATGCTGGCTACATTCGCAGTAATTTCGTGGAGAGAAAGATCTCCTTTAAAAGACATTAAAGAAGACTTACGGTGTTAAATCCGTGACAATGTTCTTTGTGTGCTAGTGCAGTCGAGCAAATATTCACGTAATTATTCCCACTAGCACACATTTTTCACTCACACGGCTAAAAAAAAAATTCCATTTTGTCTGAAGCGTTGCACGCGGACTGCGCGTTTTATTATTCCGATGATTTTTTCCCTCGTTCTTTTAGCTTAAAACGGAAGTGCACTTACGTTATTATTTTCAAAACGCCGACGGCCATTAGAAGAAGCGTCGTGACATGACGTCACATCCGTAACGTACAAGAGCGCTTCTACCGTTTGACCGAACACAAAAATTCATGAAGTAAACGAACAACGAAAAAAGGCCAAAAATAATAGAAAAAAGCATTATTAAAATAGCAGTCGGTCATACAATGAAGGTAATATGCAGGTACGACGGTTGGAACTAGGCCAGACACGACATGCTATTATTATTATTATGATTATTTCACGTCTCGTCAGAGTTAGGCCTAACATTTTTTTTCTTCCCTCTAGCTATTAACGATATTACAAAGGCGAATAAAAGGCAGAAATTCAACGTTAACACGGAACACACTCGATACGTAAGCTTTACACATATACCACATGACCTATCTTATGCAACTCATTTTTTGTAATATTATGGTATCCCCCCTCCCCTTCGCCAGTGAAATTCAGAAACTGCACAACGTTACGCAAGCAAATTACGACCACTTTAATCTTGTGAGACAAACTCTGCGTTCCTATTTTACTCTAGTGTGCCTCACTATTTACCACTTTACCAAAAAAAAATGAATAAAGAAAAAACACAGCGGAGCCAATATTGTGAACTGACAAAGATGACAAGGGAGCAGCAATAATGAAAGATGGTGGCCATGTTGAGTTTAGCTTAATTTCAACACCAAATTTTCACCTGGTGTCATTGTTTTGACCTTTGCTAATTCGTGTTACAAATTAGCAGCTTTTTTGATAGCGCTGAGCTAGCATAGTGGTCTAAGGCATTGGAGACTTAAAAGTAGGCCGAGTTCAAGGCTAAACGAATCGGACACCGTATTAGACATTGCTTCCTGTCCGGTGATGTGACTACCTTTCTTAGAGCTTTTACTATCTACACACGCCCTATTTTGGAGTACGCCAGTCCGATCTGGTCTCAACACTTAATAAAAGACAAACAACGTGTTGAATCAGTTCGGAGAATCGTTACGGAATACCTGCGTGGTTGCAAAAAAATTACCTAATAGGCAGCGTTTAAAATACCTTGGTCTTGAAGCATTAGAATTACGGAAGTTACGTGCTAACCTTTGCCGTTTTGAGGAGAGGTTTGTGGATATTGATCCGCAGATATTCTTTAAAATCCGCGGTAATACCTACACTCGAGGTCACCCGTTTAAACTTAATGTCGCCGTGTTTAGAAGGGAATGTACAAAATAATTCTTTTCAAACCGTGTGGTGAATCCGTGGAACATCCTTCCATCTAGGATGGTAAACTCAACCAGTCTAAAAACGTTCAAACTGAACTTGAAAAATTTCGACCTAACTTCCTTTCTAAAGTGTTTTTGATGCATTTGTGTACTGTCATGCTTTTTTCTTTTTCTTTTTAAGACTAACTGGTGGAACTGATGTTAGTGGATGGCATTCATTCCTTCCAGTATTTCCAGTTACCAACTCTTTGTGGTTAATTCCCAGATTTATAACACGTGAATTTGTCTTTTCAGTACTGCTGCTCACTTGTCATCTTTGCAGTTCACAATATTGGGTTCACCGTGTTTCTTCGTTATTACTAATATTAACTGTTAAATTTATCTCCGACGCTCATGCAGTTTATGGTGTTTCGATGTTTCGACCTGGAATTCGCAGTTTAACAATGAAGAAAATTGTGGCAGTTCTTCGACTTTTTATTTTCAAGTAATTCACAGTGTATCACTACCAAGCGGGGTCGTAGAGTTAATACTCTGTTGGAAACATTTTTATTTTCCGGTTTTTGGACTTGTGGTTCCCTCTCTTTTTTTTACGTGACGATATTCTTGTTCAAGTCTATTAACGGCTGCTAAAAATTGAATTTTAAGAATTTGTAATGGCAAATTTAGCCTCGACGCAAATTTTAGTGAAAAATTTGATGCATTTAGTTTAATTTTTACTGCCAACTAGCATCGTACCCGGCTTCGCCCGGTGATTTGTTTGACCCGTGGTTGTTTCCCAGTATTTGCTCGGTGCTGCCTGATCGTTCACTGCAACAGTCAATTTTTCTTTGTGTAATACTCCCCCTTTCCGTCAATCCTCTCCCTCCGCAAAGCAATATCGTAATCAAATAGTGGCTGTAACATAAGCACTGCACCACCAACGGGCATTCCCCGTTCTGGCCCCTCCCCACTCCCAGTAGCGTGCGAAAAATAACTGTCCTTCGTGCATGACGTCATTTATGACATGCCTTTGCGATGACAGCGCAGAGCAAATTGTTAGTCGAGGCAACAATGCGCCAATTTTAACTTCTTTTCAGGGCAACAACGTCCCAGTTTCAACTTCAAGCCAAAGAATTGACACACTCGCACGTTTTCATTGTTCCCCTTTCGGGGGTCGTTGCGGTTGCTTCATTTCTGCTATGAGATTTTGGTTTATAATGTAAGACGATAACAGCTAACTGGCAGAAAAATTGTCAAGGTAAGCTAAAAAAAATTCTTGTATTGTTAATTCTAACTTTAAAAAAAAATTAAAAATACAGTTTAATATTTCTTATTTTTCGCTAATTTTTACAAAAAAATTTCCTTATTTTTTACGTTAAAGATTTCCTTATTTTTTACGTTTTTCTCGTTAAATTCGTACATTGACGTGTTTGTATACAATAACGATGTATTAGTTGATTTCCGCTTATTCGGTACGATCCTCTACAATAAGCGTTGCTATTTTGAGAAGGTGTGTTTAGTGTTATCATATACTTGCAAACGAAACTCAAAACACAAGCACAAGATTTAATTTAGCTGCGAATTTGGTAACCGTGCGTTTTTTTTTCTCGTTGTGCTAAAATAGTTGGCTATAGTGTCCGCGGCCTATCTCGAGTTCTCCCCAGAACGAATACAGATAATCGATGGTATGTTTTCGATAGCGGAGCACCTTGTTGATATCCTAGATGGTTACAAAAACAATGGCGGCCGTCGATTAAAGCCGCTCCCTCCAGGAAGATGTAGCCGCTTATGAAATACCTGCAGGACTCAAGATACGCTGCGCGCACAATAAATGGCTGTTTCTTTTCCCTACAATTTAGCCGAAATTTGCAGCGACCGCATCTGTTTTCGTCGTTTCGTGCAGTGCTAAAGGCAGCCATACAGCAACAAAAAAGGTCTACTGCAGAAACAAGGTGGGCGATTCCCATCGATAAAAAATTTGATCATCTACAGCAAATAGTTTATATAGTTTTTATAGTTACGGGTGGATTTAACTGAAACCATAACGCTGCAGGTAAAGTAATTCATCCGCAGCCATAAAATTCTACTGATTAATTTCAATCACCAATAAAACTTTCACGATAATGCTTTTCAGCGACTTGAACGATTACGGCAATCACGCGAAAATAGCAGCGGCCATTTTTTGGGGCGGTCCGTTTCTGTGTAGTAATCCGCCAGGGGCTGTTTTTTTGGTCGTCAAGCGATAGTGGCGTTTGTGTGACGTAGGCATTTAGCAAACTGCTGCAGCTGCTGCACTGCTTCAAGGAAAAGAAACGTACGGTATCATATGGACCAATTTACGAACGCTGCCTCACTGTAGTTACGAGCTGTAGCGAGCCACATAGTCTCATTGGCATGGAAACGTCAAATGACTAAGGCACCTATCTATAACATCGTTTGGTTAAATGGTTGCGAGTCGTATCCAACCATGACAAAAAGAGAAACGATTTCCCCTGTTGAAATTTCATTGTTGATGTTTTGTTCTGATGCGAGCAGAGAGCCAATATCGATGCCACCGTAAAATTACAGATTATGGTCCAAATTTAGTGAAAATTTCCTACTACCTTCCACCCAATAGAAACAAACCAATTTTGAGACCTATATGTGTCATGTTGCCAATACTATTCATGACCTAAAATATGTTGTCGTTCTACGCGTGATTCGTTTTTTATTTAACAGGTTATATTCTATTTAATGTCCCCAAACACTGAATATTTCATCAAACTTTGACATCATCAGTTTCCTGAGCAGTTTTTCACGTATTCGCGCGTCAAAAAATCAAGTTACTGATGAAAATAGACGTATTATATATAATTTTTATTTCTTATTTTTAAATTTGCATTCTTGGACATACATTACATTAATAAATTTTCTTAATTATTTATAATTACAATGTGCAATACACGAACGCCTTTCAAACAGGCATTGTATGTGTATTGCCATCATTCAGACATTACAAACATATAATTGTGTTCAACAATATTCAAGTTCATGATTCAGTTCCATATCATTTCGTAGCATTTTTTTTACCATATTAGGTTATCTTCCTCTTAAATATTTATTACCATTCAAAGATTATTGGATCCTTTAGTATATTTAACTCACCATACGAAGTACAGTTTTCCAGAAGTAGTGGCAGTTTATTAACAATTTCCACAGTATAATAGGTCGATCTTTTTTTTTGCCATATTCTAACTTTATTTGGGGCAAAATACATTTTCTTTTCTCACTCCTAAATTCTGCTTTAGATGTTTTTAATGTGTTTTTTAGAAGATGTTGTTTAAAAAAAAAACACTTTTAAAATTATTACTGATTTCCTTAGTCTGTCAATATTCAACATTTTATTCCTATTGACAATTTCCGATGTTGCCGTATTTATTTTTTTATTTTTGAACATGACTTTAATAACTTTATTCTGTATACTTTGTAATCTTTTCATCATATAGAGCAGCGACAACGCCATATTGGCTACAAGCTAGCATCTGAAGAGATAGCTGCAAGGGGCACTCCATTAAAATGGAGGGAATAACAACGGCACTTCGAGTCAAGCCAGTGCTTTGAGAGCGGATTCCTTAGCCTTAAAAAAAACCTTGTTTTCTCTAATCCCTTATGCTGCGAGGTTGTAATCGAGAAAAAAAAAAGATTCCACTTGCTAAAAATTTAAGCATTTGCCAACGAATCGACAAAAATCGCGCGTTTTAGGCCTAAGAAATCCGCTCTAACAACATTGGCTTCAGTAAGACGCCCTTCTTTTTCCCCTCCAGTGCCCCTTGCAGCTAACCCAGTTACTGGTTCCAGCATAGAATTATATATGTATAATAATGTGACGATATTGTCACTGCTCTATAGTAATTATTATTTCCGAAGAAGAAAGAAGCATTATTGGAGAAGCATAATTTAATATTTTTTATTTGACGGTACTGTCACCAAACACGCACACCGTAAATTTTTAAAGATGTAGAGCAATTTTATATCCGACTACCATCCTTACTTCTTAAAGGGAGTCTTTTTCGTTGCCGCACTTTGTCTTTCGATTCGCCAAAATACAATTGATGGAGATTTGCGCCTATTGATTTAATCGGCACAATTTTCCTTTACTACTTTATTTCCAACCATCCATCCATCAATCGTCGCGTCTGGGCGAAGTGCCAAACGAACGGAGTGCAGCAAGCAGTAGAACCGCAGGAGGAGTGAGATAGGGAAGCCGCCCATTCCCACTAGGCGGTGCTTCTTCACAGCATCAGCTGCTTGAACGATTTGGGCGACGTGGCGACGACGGCAAACGTTGTAGATGAGGCCTTATCTAGAATCCGCCTTTTTTTTTCTATCCACCTTGTGTGGAAACGACTGGAAGAGAATTTTCACGAAATGAGGTGGGAAAGCGTTCTTCCACGAAAAACCGGAAACTTCGTAGGCGGCCTGATAAATAAACGACTTTGCTGCGCGCGCCTAGCAGAAAAGACCTAATCTAATCAGAGAGCATAATGAGCACGTGCAAGCAATTAAGCCCGGGTGCTAATTATTGGAGGAGAAAAGCCCCCAACAACCACGTCACACAGTGAAATTACATTGACCCCCCCTATTGGATGATCAAAGGGTTTTGGCGCGTCAACAAGCAATCATACAAGAACGGAAGCAAATCAATAGAGGATTGTCTCAAATTACAAGCATTTTTGAACTATAAGGGATTCCTTGAAATTGTGGCGTAGCCTTGTCGTTTCACTGAAAACAATCATGAAATGAAAGTTCAACAACCTCGAAAACATTTTATGAGATGCCGTAAAGCTAGACAACAAATTGAAAGGCAGTTTTGGTGGGCCGTGGCTAGCAATCTGTTCTGCCGGAGGAGGAGGGGGAGCAAACTAATAATTTTACGCCCCCACCAACTCAATTTTATGCCCCACTTCAATTAACCCCCCCCCTCCCCACCACCTTGACGAAAGAATGAAGTCCAACTCTTCAATAAAAAAGAAAACGATACATGTATATGTTATATGATATATAATATATAATATATATATACATATATATATTTTTTTTATAAATTTTTTTACAAACATATATATATATGTATCACATATACACTAAATACAAACATAAATATAAATATATATATGTTTATAAAAATAACTGAACTTGGTTCAGCTTTCTTACGCCCTCCTCGCTCTTACTAGGGGGGGGGGGCCCTTCCCCCCCCCCCACACACATTTCCCCCAAATTTCTTTTTTACATTTTGTTCGGTTTTTGTGCCAATGGCACCGATTGCTAGTCATTCTACTTCTTTCCATGTAAATGGCAATTTCTCCTCTTAAGACTAAGCAACCAATTTAATTTTTCCATTCTTGTCAAAGGTTTGCTCTTTAAACAGATAAGTTAGAAACGAACACTTTAGCAATTAATTGGTGACCGTCTAGGCAAGCTTTTTTTTTCGTGAACCTTAAATGTTGAGTCAATTACTTAAGTCCAGTCCAGTAAGGGGAGATCCAGAATAGTTCCCATGTACTTGCTGAAGGAGTTTGGCAGTACGTCACACTATACTGGCAGGTCTTTACCAGGATCCCCTTTTCGCTCACCGATCAGATTAGCTTCTTCAGGTAGCTATGCTGATCTCTGCCACGACTCAGCCACCTTGAACTGAAGCTTTAGCGCTATCATCTAACAAAACGATAAAGTGTGAAAAATTCTTTAAAATTCTTTAAATTATTAGTTCTTTTAGACAATTTTTCAATTCTCAATTTCCCTGACATTTCCAGGTTTTTCAGGTGCATCCAATGGCAATTTCCAGGTGTTTATAAGATATTTTAGTTAGGAAAACAGGTAGTAGCTAATGTTTTTATTAATATTTGTACGAAAATAACCCAACATCCCTGAAAATAGCTGTTTAAAGACGCATTTTCATCACAGATATTGGTACTAGCCTAAGTTTTACTGAAGTTTTATCTAAAATACTTGAACATTAATTAAAGCAGCTGAAGCTATTTTTACACTCAATGAAACAAAAATAGTTGCTACTAGCCAAAGAGCTGCTACTAGCAAAAATAGCTGCTACTAGCCAAAGAATTTGTTTCTGGTCTGCTAATTCAATGTACTTACGGACACAAACGGCATTTTTTTTTTAATTCCTCTGTCTTTTCCCTGATTTTCAAAAAATTTCTTGTTTCCCTGAGATTTTGGCTCTATTTTGATTTTCCCTGAGATTTTGGCTCTATTTTGATTTTCCCTGAGATTTTGGCCCTATTTTCATTTTCCCTGAGATTTTGGCTCTATTTTCATTTTCCCTGAGATTTTGGCTCTATTTTCATTTTCCCTGAGATTTTGGCTCTATTTTCATTTTCCCTGAGATTTTGGCTC
>JAHWFP010160887.1:9962-23864 GCA_023313725.1 Lithobius niger | reverse complement strand
TCCCTGAGATTTTGGCTCTATTTTCATTTTCCCTGAGATTTTGGCTCCATTTTCATTTTCCCTGAGATTTTGGCTCTATTTTCATTTTCCCTGATATTTTGGCTCTATTTTCATTTTCCCTGAGATTTTCAGGTTCTCCAGGTTTTGTCTGAACCCAGTTGAAAATTGCATCAATTCTTAAAGTGCCAAGTAAAGCCAAGAATTTGCCTACAAGCTATCTTTAAAGTCGAATATCTGTCGTTTATCGAAGGCAAGCAAACTTAAGTTTGCATTACTTCTTCGTCATTGTTGTGTTTCGTTGAGTATGAAAGTATCTTTACGATTACGTACAGAAAGGTATTAAACATGCCCATTTAGCCATTTAACGTGAAGAAAATAGAAATAAATAGGAAAAATAGCCGCTGCTTCATCACCTCCAACGGTGTCGAAATTAATGATCTTTCAAAAATAGTGGGCATATCCATCCATTCAAAGACAGACGTTGACGAGGATGTCTCCTTACACGAGACATAATAGCAGATCTTTCCCTTTATCAGATTATATAGTTCATTCGTCATTTCTATTATCACGTGCATCGTCTAGTTATTTTTCCGGTTTGATTATTCGAAGATAATCGTGTAATGACGTGATCTTTGAAAGGTCTGGTTCATTATCATATTGAGCACAGCATTCCGGGTGAACATAAAGTTACGTAAGATTGTTGTAAAACACATCGCAACACACGCCTGTTTACATTTACATAGATAGGCTGTAACTAGCATTACTTCAGCGTTACAAGTACACAAGAGAAATAGTAAAAAAAAAAAAGAAGAAAGGAGTAACGCAATAATACACAGGGAAAATTAAAATTTTTAATTTATATTGAATACCGATGGTTGGTCAGCTTAACGGCGCGTTTACGCAACGACTCGCCTTTGCATTCTCGCAGCTAGAAGCTACAACGCTAAATGGATTAGCTAAATCCGACATCGTTTGAGTAAAGACTTGCAGTCTTATAATCCGTGCCAATAATATAAAGAATTCCTCATGACGAAACAATTTTCCCAAACGCTTCTGAACTCACGTTATTTGCTGTTTTCGTTACGAGGCGACAGACATAAAACCGCCGCCATGTTGGAATTTGAGGTGATTTCTAGCTTCTAGCTGCGAGAATGCAAAAGCGAGTGGTTGCGTAAACGTGCTCTAAGAGTTGGAAAGCTAAGCGTTAACAGGTTTTCTTTTTAATGCTGTTAAGATTGAAAAAAAAAATTGAAGCACTACGCATTAAAGGAAGTTAAAAGGGCACCTCATATTTCGAAAATTGAAAAAAGACTGCATGCTCAGTCTTCGAAAGGTAAGGTGCCTTTTAACTTCGTTTTGAGAAGTTATCAAGTTGCTTGCGTCATTTTCCCCCACGTAGTGAAACGTGTTAGTGTAGACCTCGGATTGACTATGGCATGGAAAGAAAACGTAAGCGCCACATAGAAATGAATGGACACGAAGTCCAAGACCTATTTCTCCCACGGTGGATTCAACAATAATGAATAAATAAAGAAGGTAGAAATAAATAATAACTGATAAAATAGCAAAGTTTAGTGACCACCTTAACGACAAAGGACCGAAGAATCTAGTGGTTCAACGATAGATATCCGTTTAAAGTCTCAGGGACTTGGCGTCGCACATCGTGCACTCCCCAGATCACCATTCGTCCCCAGATCACTGACATGGCACCTTTATCGCTGCGGTCACTCCTCCATAGCGATAAAGGTGCTAATGTTGTGATCTGAGAACGAATTGGGTTGCCAGTTCGAAGCTGAGTCATGCCACTTCGTCGAAGCGTTAAGTGCATAAAGATGGCTGACTGTACTACGTTCGATCTTGTGTATGATTTGGGCTGTTTGGTTTGTTTTCCTCTATACTTTACATGATTTAAGACGGTTTGTGTCTATTTATACAAACGAATACACTTCTTTCGGTGTAACCCATGCACTATTGTACAACTACTTTAACAAACAAAGTTCGACTAAATGATGACCGGTTCCATAGTCCAATTCTTGAAAGTTGTTTTAGTTTTAACCGCTCCTGTAATTTAATTCCAAAAGGAAACCGAAGTAGGTTACCACACTAGTTTATGATAACGCTAAACTAGTTTTTGCTTTGATCTTATTGTGTTTACATGCCTGCCACTTACGTCATTATTAAGGTAGGTTCAACCATGCGGAAACCAACACGGAACAATGTAAACATGTTCTTTTCTTCAACGCATAGCGTTCTTAATACGTTTATTAAGAACACACTGTACAAAAACGACAATAATTTTTCTTCAGTTACGTTACTTTAACCAGAAAAAACCTATGCAAAAGAAAAAATACTCTTTTAATTATCCAATTTAATTTAATCTAATTGAGATGTCAAGTTCAAACAAAACAGGTTACCAGAAAACGTAACAATTATGTTACATTTTCTTGAACTTCAAAACGCATTTATAATTTTGTAAATCACACCAAATGGTTAAATCTTAATTACAATAGTTCGAAAGGATATAAAAAAAAATAAATAAATAAAAATGAGATCTGATAACTATTACGCGTTGTCACGAACTTGATATTAAATACTAATAATTTCCTACAATTATATTGCGTAATTTTTTCATCTGTTAGCTGACAGGTAGGTTACGAAAGAAAAAAAAAGATGCAGCTTCCGGGTGTATGTCATCATAATCGCGTAATTGGCCGTCAAAGTGCATATTGAGAGTGTATGCAGGACGCGTACGGCTACATTGAGGGCCACTGTTTTGATTGCCATGGTTACAGGCAGGGTTAAGGTGACGCCTATGCCAGCCAATCGAATCATTCAAAAAATAAGACAGATCGCAAGAAGTCGAAATCTAACGACCAGATCTCAAAAGCAGCGTAGGGCTGACTAAGAGAAACTAGCCATTTCCATCTTCCCCTTGCAGCTACATAACTATGAGGGCAAATCGACAATCTGCAATTTTAAGACGATGTTTTAATTCGGGAAATCTTTCGACCTATTTGTGGGCATACAAGGTATACGGGCGTCCTGTGCTTGAGTATGCTACCCAGGTTTGGTCACCGTGCCTGTTAAAGTACACTGATCAGATCGAACCGGTCCAGCGGAGATATACAAAGACTGTACCGGGGCTACGAACGTTAAAACTATGGACAACGACTTAAATTCCTAAAGTTGGATTCATTGGAACTGCGCAGATTGATTGAAGGATGATCTTGTTCTAACGTACACAATTTTACGTAATATGTTGCCTCTCGATTTTTCTTTTTTCGAGTTGAGAAGTAATCCAACTACTAGAGGCCATTCTTTTAAATTGATGATTCCCCGGTACGAGAAAAACTGCAGGAAATTTTTCTTCAGCAATAAGGTTGCTTCTGCATGGAATTAGCTTAGTGAAGAGGGAGTATCAGCCTTATATGAACATACTTTAGAAAACTATTAAACATACATTGTTTTAAAGCCTTCCTTCGACGACTAGAATTTTGTGACTGACGGCACTGGCCCCTTTTATTTTATTGAAATGGTTATTAGTGGTCCTCGGACCCTATCCTTTATCCTTGCCCTTGCCTTATATTTTGGCAATCAAGTCTCTTATTATTAAAAGACTCAATATTCTGGGTATTTTCTTAAGGTTTGGAACTCAACAGTAATACAATTGACATATCGGCTACAACTCCCCCCCCCCCCCCGAGTGTTTCTATGAAATCGATAATCTGTGTGTTTTAGCACTCAACTCCTTTCCAGATTTAATTTTGCTGGAAAGGCGATGAGTGCTTAAACACACAAATTATAGACTTCATAAACGCACGAGTGGCATTCGGTTTGAGAATTTTTGTTTTCCTTCCGCTAAAAGATTCTCCAAAGTTTCGTTTTACGGTTTCGGTTTCGATTTACGATTTCGAGTTCCGAAGTTTCGAGTTTGACCGTACGTACACGTGATTCTCTGTTATTTAGGAAGACAAAATGCGATGGAGACTAGCATTGCCACGCCAAACATCGTATTCGATTTGCGACTATATGTTTACGATGTTTGGCGTGGCAATGCTAGTCTCCATCGCAGTTTGTCTTCCTAAATGACAGAGAATCACGTGTACGTACGGTCAAACGCTCACTACAGTGAATTCGTTAAATAATCTTTCACTCCTTGGTGCGCTGGCTTTAACTTTATTTTGAAACTTTAAAACTTAAGTGAGTTCAAATGGCTGGTTTCGGAATTTTCGATTTCTTTTCAACCAAATCCATATTTCCTGATACTTTTTCTGACCAGTTTGCCTCCTCGGCCTTTTAAAGGTGCACTACTTTTTTCTTTGGTCATCCGTACACGATCAACGCCAGAAGTAAATAGTTTTGCGTGAATAAAATGAGTAGGGGAAGAAAAAAAACCAAACGAGAGTTTGTTGGTGGCGTAACTGTACGCTCTGTTTGGGAACGAAACCAAGGTCGTAACGCACTGTAGTCTCGAGCTAAACGATACGTGTCACGAGATCTGGACAGCTGGTGCGCTAAGTTTCCCTGCTGCTAATTATATAATGGTATGAGACGTGGGAAACGTAATCGTGGAAAGACCTGTAAAGCAAGACACTTAGGCTAAACACTTTCAGGGCCGAATGAAGGAAATAGTTACGGTGTGGGACCCACTTTAGAGGTGGCAGAAAGCAGGATTTTTTTTTTCTTTCAACTGAAAATAAAAACAGGATGTGCAATTTAAAGCAACATCTCGCCTGCCTTCTAACTTTCCGCTTGCCTTCTAACAGCCACGCGCCGATCGCATCCGCGCATATTAATATCGCCAAGACCAACTGAGATAGTAGCTGCGTTTCTCGCAGCGAAGAACGGAGCTGCTGTCTCAGTTGGCATTGCGCCTTATAGACGAACGAGCATGAACGCATTAATTGTTGTCGTCACAAACCAGAATGATTCTCGTATTTTAACATCACAGTTTATAATTTTTTAGGCTAGTGTCTTACAATTTTGCTTCGGCGATCTATTGGAATAATTAATTTTAATTTTTACCGCATTAGTCTTTCAGGTTTTTGATTTTATGGTAATTATTAGCAAATTATTACATGCACACACAGAGATGAAACATCATGGTTATTGTAAGCGTGCAATGCATCATATATGTGCGTCCCGCAGTAAATATAGTTAACAATTATTCAACAGAAAATCTCCTCGACGCCACGTTTTTACACGGATTTTTATCAAGGGAATGACTAACGGTAGGTAAATAGACCTTTGGGGCCGTACTTGATGTGGAGGATCGAGAAAAATGGCGCTAGGAGGAATTTCCTTTTAATTTCAGTTTTAAAGTCGTTCTTTACCATTCGCCTAAAATGAACAAAAAATTGAACGGAATTTGATAAACTGTTAAATAAGTATTACATTTTGAAGTTTTGAAATTTTGCGAACAACCTTCCTGAACACCGGCTCACAGGATAGCAAATACGAATTAATGCCAATTTCAGGATTTTTGAAGGCTGTACAATCGCCTTATATCCCCAATCTGTGCGTCCAATCGATGTAAGAAAAGAACCTCAAGATTGCAGCGTCCAATGACGGCTGGTTTTAGTTGTAAGTGACGGAAACCCGGCATAGGTAGTAAACTACCAGGCCTGATCTATAACGGTTTTAGCGGTGGTATACAATATGGCCACCCACGAAGCGACGTTGCCGAGGACGTGTAATAAGCGATGGGCGCATGCTCATCAGTACATTCAGCCGGTAAATTTTGTTCGTAGGTTGCCACACCTATTGGCAGATAGCGGTGGTTTGCAAAACAATAATTACAACTTTACGTAGATTTGCGGGACAAACTATTTTAAAATATTTTTTTAAGTCACCACTCAGCCACAGATACGTTGCTCTGCGCTTGAAGAACACGTCGTGTTGCCAGAAAGTGTTTCAAAGGAAGGAACGTTGGCGTGTTTTTTTTTAACTGCAACTATCGCCCTCGGTTGACAGAAAGGGTCAGCAGGACAAATCAGTCGATTCAGTGGTGCTTTTGGCGGCCATATTGTCCAATCCAGTCGCGTACGTTAATTTTCACCCAAGATCTAGCCGGTACTGTCGTAGAAGTGTATACCGGTTTCGCCAATTCCCGTTTTGCCGAAATTTTTCCCCGTTTCGGCGAAACGCCGAAAGCTCTGATTAAAAATCGGCGATATGGGAATTCTCGTTTCGCCGAATCAAATTATTCTTCAAAAATTTGACGCTGAAGAAGCTAAAGAAGCATTCTTAATTGAAAGGAATTTGTGATTAGTTGCGGTTTCTGGTGTTATATGTTTAGCCGCAGCGAGCATGGTAGCACGAGCGAGGCACGTAATTTGGAAAAAAATTATAACACTGATTAAAATTCGGCGAAACGGCAATTTGCGAAACGGGATTCGGCGTAACGGTCATGTACCGAAGTGGATCCCCGAGGAAACAATTACTTCACTTAAACAATTTAAACCGCTTCACACGTGGATTAAAACGCTGGATGAACGAACAATCGATTGTTTTGATCTAGTTTCGGCTAGAAAAAAATGTTATGGTGACGAACACAAATCTACAGTTGACATCCATTTTATTTACACACTATTAGCTCACCAAATAAAGAAATAAATCTAACACATTTAAATGCCTTAGATAAGGCGGTCGTAACATGACTGAACTGTGAGTAATACCATCACAAGGACCCAAAACACGCAAACACGCGATTGTATTCCAACATACGTGTCACGGTGTTACGTGAAAACAAACAATCCAAAGTTCGGGAAGCATTAACGTCATCAACAACTTTGTCCTCGAAGGATAATAATAGACGACGCCCTTGGATGAAAACACGGAACTGCAACATATGATTTGAGAGCAATTTACAATACGGTTGCTGTAGATCAAGATGCAGTAGCGAGGCATTTAATATTTAATCCATGACACGCTGAACTAAATAACCCTTATAGCAATCGCATTTTATACTGCATCTTTACATTCCAGTTATATGGGTTACTAGACCGTAACTTGGACACAATTTCTTCTCGAATTTCCTCAGAACTGAAAACTTGGCACGACCGCATCCGCAGAATCATATAGAGCCACAAATCTAGATAATTAAATCGATAAGTCTTCATCCGGCTGGCTGTGCGCATGTTTCAAATGTTGTAAAATAGTTCACTCATGCTTTAACGTTTATTTAAAGTTTCGCCTAATGTTTCAAATGTTATTGCATATTCTCTGTTGACTAAATTATAAAGTGTATTTTTATTATTGTGCATTAAATTCTTTATTGTTCACGAGCGGAGCTTTTAATGTGACTACAGTATTCTTGGTGGAGAAATTTTGCTTTCACCTTTAGAACGAACCAATGAACCAGTTTTCAACTTTTATAGCTTAAAACGTAGGTATGAACCCATACCCAAATGCCCAGTGCCTTTTGAACGCTATTTTAATGTGACTACAGTATTCTCGTAGTGTTATTCTTGTTCGGAAAATTTTGCTCTCACATAAGAGATCGAACCATTCAACCGATTTTCACATTTTATAGCTTAAAATGTAGGTATTAACAAGGACCTTTTGAACGCTATTTTAATGTGACTACAATATTATTGTTGTTGTTGTTATTGTTATTCATGTTGGGAAAATTTAGTTTTTAACAAGAGATCGAACCAATGAGCCAATCTTAACACCCAACCCAACGTTTAAATCTTAACACGTATATGACAAGGCCCAGAGCGTTTTGAACGCTATTTTAATGTGACTACAACGTTATAGTTGACGTTATTCTTGACGTAATTCAAAATGAAACAACATGAACCTTTAATGGCGGACATACAATTCAAATTGCAACATCACCAAATGTTGCCATTTGAGTTGTATGTCCGCCATTAAAGGTTCATGTTGTTTCATTTTGAATGTTACCTTAAAACAAGTTTTATCTGGACTATTAGTTTTAAGTTTAGTTCTTCGTCCCTAGACGGCACTGTGATGGTCACATTGAATCAACAGATTGTTTGTCAGCCAATGGCAATTAAGTTCGTGCTTTGTGCATGTTGAGTTTTGCGGATGAGCGCAAGTTTTAATGTGAAGGTTTTAAACTAAATAAAAACCATTGGAATCCAGCGATTGATCCAGTCATCTTAAGATTCGTAATATGCAAACACATTTTGAGTTCTACTACAATTTTTTCACACTGTAAAATTAACTACGTCAAACATTCATTTCCAAATCTGGTAATGTCATAAATATCGCCTTAATTTTAGCTAAAGTAGATCTTTAAAACTTCGAGCTTTAGACTTTCACTCTTTCAGTAAATAGGTGAGACTACATTAAGTGGTGTTTGTCTCAACTGAGAGTTCTGCAATTCAGATGTTGTTGTCATGCTTACGAGTTTTTGGAAACCGTGATGTATTTTAAATATTTGACAAGTCGCTTACAATGAAAACCGAAACTTTGAGCCCATAAACAAAATGTCACATTGCCAGAGGACGGCAAAGGGGATTGGGGGGGGGGGGGGCGCAACCTTTTGTACCTGTATGCCGTTCACTCTCCATTTCAAGTGGTTGGGAACAACAACAACTTTGCAAACAGCATTTCTAACACAAAACCGTCAATGTCTATCCAACTCACGTCTGATTCGTTTACTTTACAAAATCCTAGAAGGTAAATAATCCTTTACAAAACAGACTTCGCACTCAAAGTGATAAAAGTACGTATACGAGAAACGGCGCTGAGCGAGGCTTTGGGGCAGCAAACCGTTTTATAAGACCTCTTTCGACCAGAAGAAACGATAGAGAGAGATACCATCATCTCCTGCTTCGCGCCAATTTTATCGATTTCCAAGAAACGTAAACAAAAGTATTGATTCGGGAAAGTCGTTCCGTTATTATGTTTCCGGCCAAGAGACAGACGAGTCAGGTAGAACGAACGAGCGAGGTTTTATCTTCTACCTCCAAACCTCTTCGTTTAGGAATCGATCCAAAGAAGAAGACACCGCTTTCGCCTCCTGGAAGACATTTTCTAAGAAGCCCTATGAAATATTTACTAGACCAAAGATGTACAGTGCTGTTAGCTCTAGGGACCGACAAAATCTTAGACAGTCACCGGGACGATATCAACGTCATCAACGTCATGCTATATCTTCCGCGGCGGAAATGCTGTTCGACACGCAACCAGTGTCAGCACATCGACAAAAAAGACACGACCTTGGAGGTATAGTAAGAAAAAAATGTAAACATTCTAATAAATTGTCTATGGATCTTCGTTTTGCCAATTTTATGACGAAGTTTGTTCAGACTGCGGTTGATCTGTACAGTAAGTTAAACAAGTTTTCATTATTTGTTAGGGTTATTTTCAACAAGTAGTGTGCCTTGATAGTTTTGTTTGAACCTGTGGTGCAACAAAGCAGTGCGAAGTTCCTGCAAATATTTCTCCCGTACCATTGTCATGGGTTACCGCTCCTTGACTGAAAAAAAAAACTGAAAAAAATAATCTAAATAGGCCTAGACTAAACTAACTTATCATGTTCAGGTGTTTCTGTTTTACAGTCAAATGTAATAATATACAACGGGTACTTTATTGGAAATATAATTAATCAGCGACCGTTAATACCATTATACCAAAGTGACGATTTTCTTCGAGCTATTCAAGAAACGATTTACAATTATATTTTCAAAAAGAGCTCACAGCCAGTACTTACTTACACTAAAAGAAAACCATAAAACAACCAAAAGGGTGATAACATACAAAAACCCTACATGGGTAAAGGGACCCTTCAAATTTTCGAAATGGAAAGTAGTGATATCAGAGCCAAAATGGCTGGCACCAAGTTTTCCGTCCCAGACCCTGAACACTCAATCTTAACTGACGCCTCGGTGATTGTCAGTTAAGCTCGAGTGATCACGGTTCGGACCACAAACTTGGTAGCAGCCATTTTGGCTATGATATCACAACTTTCACTGGTGAACAAATGATGGGTCCTTTTACACATATGGGGGTTTTTGTATGATTTTCTTTAACAGTGGTATAACAACAACATTTTTTCCACAACTTGTGATGGAACGAGTATCGAGTACGCCGAATTAAAATTAGACCCTGTACTCTCTGACTAACCTTTAAGAGTGTAATATCTATATCCTAAATTACAGAAGGGTTGGTTGGGCACTTCTGGAGCCATCAAGCAACCACATTTGATAAGGATATAATTAACTTGTGAGTGAAAGGGTTGAGATTCAATGGGTTTAATGACCAGACCAAACTCGCAAATGGCATATATCTATATATATAATTACACAAGATCCGCAACGCAGCGATCTGCAGCGCAGCAGCAAGCAGGACATACGATGCCATCTCCGCCATCTACCGACGGAACGGCAAATTATAAGAGTAGCAGCCAAGGCCCGCTGAGATAGTAGCTGCGCCCAGAACGCAACGGCCAGCAGCGCGAACATACGATGCCATCTACCGACCGAACAGCAAATTAAATGGCATATATATATATATATATACATATATAATTACACAAGATCCGCAACGCAGCGATCGGCAGCAGCCATCTGCATCTGCAGCAGCTGCAGACGATGCTATCTCCGCCATCTACTGACGGAACGGCAAATTATAAGAATAGCAGCCAAGCCCCGCTGAGCCCGGAACGCAACCGCCAGCAGCACGAACACACGATGCCATCTACCGACCGAACGGCAAATTAAATGAGAGGGGGGGGGGGGGGAGCCCCGGGGGGGGGGGGAGCGAGACGACGCGGAATGAGCGAGCGAAGCGAGCGACTCCGCTATATACAATAAAGATTTTAATTTTCAGCGATCGAAATCATTTACGCATCTTGCCCACACCACAACAAAATAAAAGGTAACGTTTCGCACCAAGGGCCCAGCCCTGCTTAACACAAGCAACATTTTATTGTGTTGTGAACAAGGCCCATAAAATGAAAATGAAAATAAAATGAAAATACGAGTTTGGTTCGGCCACGGGACCCATTGAATCTAGACTACATTTTTGTTGAAGTCTGGTGGAGGACAGGCTTTTAGTCGCGCTATTAACAAACAAAAACCTTTAAATTGTTATGAACGAACTTGTATATTTTCAGGTAATCCGGTGTTAAGCAACTGGGAATCTTTGGCAATCCTCATTTGGTAATCCTCGCTTGGCGCACAGATTTTCGTGAGGTTAATTTCCATGCAATCATCCATGCTCCCAATTCTGCCGTGCCATCTTTCCTTCGTGTCAGAGTGGCAGGCCGGATCTGCACCCAGACACTGGGGTCGACACACCCCCTCAGTCGTGAGATAACCTTGTCAGTTAACATCTACGTAACCCCTTCGAAAAAGAATGCAAACTTTTATGGAACTGAATTATTGTTTAAAGTAAAACGCCTACTTTCGAGTCGCTCGTGTAGTCACTATATAGGTCATCAGACGATTTGTTTTCAGGAACACGATTTACTTTCTCTACCTTTCGAGCCACGCTACAGAGTAGGAAGTTGACATCAACAACGGGGGAGTTAAAGGTACACTCCGCTTGCCTTATAACAGCTACGCGCAGATCGCCATCCGCGCATATTACCATTGTACCGTTTCCTGAGACTCGGCGAAGTAATACAAGGCCAACTAAGATAGTAGCTGCGTTCCTCGCAGCGCGGAACGCAGCTACTATCTCAGTTGGCCTTGGGCGTAATAGATAAAGAGCATGTACTCAAAAATTGTGTCCTCGCAAACCGGAAAGATTTTCGTATTTTAACATCGCACTTTATAATTTTCTAGGTTAGTATCTTAGTTTTTCATCGGCGATCTATTGGCATAAATAATTTCAATTTTTACGCATTAGTCTGTTAGATTTTTGATCTCATGGTAATTATTAGCAAACGATTAAAAATTTGTACATGCCCACATACAGATGAAACGTCATAGTTATCGTAAGCGCGCAAAGGATCATTTATTAGCAGGATGCTATTCAATTAGTTCCCAATATTCAACAGAAAATCTCCTAGACGCCACATTTTAAAACGGGTTTTTAGCAAGGGATTGACTAACGGGAAGTAAATAGACGTTTGGGGCTGTTGCCCGTACTTGACGTGGATGAGAAAGAAAAATGGTGGTGGAAAGAATGTACCTTTAACTGCGACGTCCCTGTACACTGAAAGAGTAACGAATTTAATCATATATCCGAATTTCCTTTCTTTCCCTTTACTTTGGGATCTTCAGAGATAAAACATGCTGAAAAGTATTGCAGTCAATATGCTGATTTTTGTCATATTGTACACAATTTTCGGTTTCGTCCTACAGAGCAAAAGCAGTAAATGTCATCACTACGGAGGTCGCACCTGTTAGTCGGTGAGCTAACTGCAAGGGGCACTGAATAAACAAGGAAGTATAATAAAAACAATGGCGCCTTTAATAAAGCCAGTGCTGTGAAAGTGTGTTTCTTAACAAAAAAAAAAGAGTCGTTCCGTCCAATCCCTTATGCTGCGAAATATGTATTAAGGTTGTCGATCGGAAAAGAAAAGTTTCCAGCAGCTGCCAACAAATAATAAAAAATCGAGCATGTTTAGGCTCAAGAAACCCGCTCTTACAGCATTGGCTTGACAAACTGCGCTAATGTTTCTGCCTCTGCATAAAATCAGTGCCCCTTGTACCTAACTCAACGACTGGCTCTAAATACGAACACCGCAGTGAATATGACGTCATTGTAACTGCTCGTTAGCAATTTGGCAGACGTAACGGCTAAGTGGACAATGGAAAATGTGAAAATTATCAACTTGAAAATTTATAGACATAAAACTCCTCCAGAAAAAAGTCGAGCTAAATATAAGAATTGTACGTTCAGTTCTATGAAAGTTGCGATATCCAGCCAACACCAAAACTGTTATAAGAGAAGCCGCCAAGTTTCCTAAAAGGGTCGACCATTGAAGGTAGTGCTACCATTCAACCAAGGAAAGTCCGCCAAGGTTAATTTTATTATCCAACTTAATCGCACCGAATAAAGCTTTAGACGTTAAATGAAAACTTGAATATTGCTACAGAGAGTACCAATGTTCTAGTTTTCATTTAACTTTCGAACGATTAGTCGGCGCGATTAACTTGGCCAACCCTGAATGTAAACATTTCAAAGGCTTAAGCTTGGCGGCCTTTTGCTGACTGAATGATATCACTACTTTCAAAGGCCGACCCTTTTGGAAACTTGACAGCTTCTCTTATACCATTTTTGGTTTTGGATGGTTAAATTATTACCACTAAGCGATCAAAGAAGTACGAATATAGGTACCCAAAAAAGAAAACAAAAACTTGAGAAAACCGCAATCATTCTAAACGAAAATCTGACTTCAAACGACAAACTGCAACAAAGAGGGGCACAACAGCCTTATACAAACACACTCTTAATGTCATTTTATTGTTTTATTAAGGTCAGTTCATTAGACTTCCAGAAACAATAAACAGTTATTGCCAAGACGACCTCTCACTGACGTCACTTTTACAGCATTTTCTCCTTCACTGATCACTATCTATTATATAGCTACCGGTGAGCCATTACCGCTTTGCTTACGTCATACAGACGGGAGGTAACGGTAGCACGGGATCAAAAATCTAATTAAAATCCGTTGGAACGGAACGACTTTTAGGGGTTAGGGAGCGGAAACGCTTAACGGCCCAACTTCCGTACAAATCTGCAACAAAATGGCGGCATCCAGTAATGCCGTTTCCCAAATAAATCACTTCCGTAACTCTTTTGGAGCAGCAACTTCCTTCGCGTTCGCTCGCTCTTTGGCGGCGTTAGGGTGTGTTCATTTATTATTTACTGCCACGCCATTACTGCAAATTTCTAAAATGGATCCGAAGGGACCCGTGGGGAAGCGCCGTTACTTGCGACTTTGGCCACCGAAACCACCGTTGGATGGCGTCCCAG
>JAHWFP010160885.1:22902-53705 GCA_023313725.1 Lithobius niger | reverse complement strand
TACTGGCACGAGTGGCCCATTTCATTTCTTCGAGGTCTGTTCAGAAATTGGCCAAGCAAATCACATCGGTGAATTTTTGTACGGTGAGTTCCGACATCGGCAACTGATAAAAAAAAACGTAGTAATTCACTAACTTAGTCCTAGTATAATCACCCGGAAAATAACTTGCAGGTACAAGTGTCTAAATTTCTGTAATGCATTTTACCAAAAAGCTATTAAATATCTTGACTGCACATAGCTCTTCAGTAAATAGCGACATGTTGTTTATCCAGAAAATGTTTCAAGGAAGAATGGCAACATTCTTTTACACTGAAAATGTAAGGGAAGGTGCAGGGATAAACAAAACAACTGAAGGAACACGCCCTGATTGAGTGAGCAATTTCAGCTTCATTGCGTTCATTAACATTAACCTCGGAAGGTGCAACTGAATGGGGGTACGCCGATTGAGCAATAGAAAATCAGGGTTTGTTAGCCAATGAGCACAAAAATGGGATTGACGAAACTTAAGCATGTAAAGCATGGGCATGCAATAAACCAAACCATGTCAGTTTGGTTTGTGTAATGGCTAATTGGCCAATGGCAACTAAAAATCGTCAATGAGAAAATTCATAGACAAAAAATTCCTCCGAAAAAAAGTTAAAGAGATGAAGATAAGACCTTTTGTACGTTCACAGCCCTATGAAAGTTGTGGTATCCACTTAAAACCAACACTAGTGTAAGAGAAGCCGCCAAGTTTCCAAAACAGGTAGTGAAATCATTCAATCGGTGAAAGGCCGCCAATATTAATGGTATTAGTCAAGTTAATCGCACCAATTAAAGTATCCTACCACGAGTAGCAATGTTCTAGTTTTTATTTAATTTTAGAACTATTAGTCGGTGCGATTAACTAGGCTAATAAGATCAACCTTGGTGGCCTTTCCCTGGTTGAATGATATCACTACCTTCAAAGGCGTGACCATTTTTTGGAAACTTGGCGGCTTCTCTTATACCAGTTTTGGTTTTGGGTGGATAAAATTTTCCTTATGCTGAAGTCGTGCAGCAGGAGTTTTATAACAAATATATAAACCTACACAAGTAAACATTCACAAACTCTAATACGCACCAGTTGTGACTGTTAGAGTTGCTGGATTTATTCATGGTTACACCGATTAGCTATTTCCTGATGCTTGAGGGGTTTCCTACTTTCAAATTACTTAAGCAATAATGGGAATTTACAATGATCACCCTTTTAAGTCTTTTACATGAGATTTAATAAGAGTTACAAGAACTGTATTACTTGTGTGACAAGCTTCACTTATAGTCTTGCGTGTAGGCAGCACACTTTTCAAGAAAACTGCACTTCGTGAGGATAACACCATCTCCCGTGTACTTCATGTCCACACCCATGAGAAACTTTTAGGAAGGGGTGCCCCCTGAAATCTCTCCAAAAAATAACATGGCGGCCATTTTTTATTTTAAAATGGCCGCTATACAATGCAAAAATTCAAAATCGTGCTAACGTATGTAAGTTTGTTGTCAATTGCTAGGTTTTAAGGTCTGCAAATTCAAAAAAAAAAAGCTCTAAAAAGGTTCCAGGACTCCACACAACAAGCTATCCAAGATGGCGACCAAAATGGTGGCAAAAGTCAAGTGTTTTTCATAGTTTTAAAATATACTTAGGGAAGATTTGAATTAGTGATCAAAAAAGTGAGTACGTTCGCAATCACTAGTAACTAGTAAAAATCACCAGCTCAAATCCGCAGTGTATAGTGTGTTAGTAATTAGGGGTTAAGCTGCGCCTCATTCTCTATGCTGTATTTTTTTTCTTTAATTCACCACAAGTTACATCTTTAAATTGATGCGGTAGCAGTTCTAATTAAAATAAATAGGTGTATTTATCCTTAGATATCAGGTGGAGATGTGTACTTTTCAACATGGTAATTGAAACGATTTATTGTAATTAGGAGCTATGCCCCTGTAGCTTGCGTTGTAGTGATGCACATTTTGAGTCCACAAGTTATGTCTTTAAAGTGCTGCAGTAGCCGTTCTAATTAAGATAAATGGATATAATTAGGCTTAGATGAAAGGAGGAGACATGTTTTCTAACAAGGGTAATTAAAACGATTTATAGTAATTAGAGGCTTAGCTATGGCAGTTTATCTACGGTGTAGCCATGTGCAAGTTACAAGTTACATCTTTAAACTGCTGCAGTAGCCGTTCTAATTACGATAAATGGATATAATTAGGCTTATATGAAAGATGGAGATATATCTTTTCCAAAATGAGTAATGAAAATATATCCATTAATCATAGAACTGCCACCTCATCATGTTACAGATGTAAGTTGGAGAGGATTGACGAAAGCATGGAGCTACAGCACAGATAAACGCTTATAGCTTATCTCCTAATCACGACAACAGTTTTTATTACCTATGTTGGAATATACATTTCGCCACCTTTCATATAATCCGGATTACATCCATTTATCATAATTAGAACTGCCACCGTGTCACTTTAAAGATGTAATATGGGGTGAATTGAAGAAGAAATCATGGGGCTATATCGTAGATAAAACGTATCCCCTTATTACGTTAATCCGTTCTAAAAACCTTCATTCGAAAATATACATCTCCATCTGTCGTCTAAGCCTGATTACATCCATTTATCTTAATCAGAACGGCTACTGCAGCAGTTTAAAGATGTAACTTGTGGTAAATAGACGCAAAAAGCACACCACTACAGTGGTGATAAACTGCCATAGCTTAGCTCTCAATTAGAATAAGACGTTTTAATTGGCTTTGTTCCAAAATAAACTTCTCCATCTTTCATCTAAGCTTGCTTACAGCTATTTATCTTAATTAGAACGGTTACTGCAGCAGTTTAAAGTAGTAACTTACGGTGAATTGGAAGAAAAATGCAATGCTACAGCATAGAAACAGCCACAACTTAGTTCCTAATTACGAACACACTATACTACGAATTTTACCTGGTGTTTGCTATTTACTAGTCATTGCAGATGAACTCACCTTTTTGAGGAATAATTCAAATCTGCCTCTCCTCTATCAGTGTAATTTAAAATTATGAAACACACCTGAATTTTGCCCCATTTTGGCCGCCATTTTGGATATCTCATTGTGTAAAGTCCTGGCAATTATTTAGAGCATTTTTTTTTAATTTGGTACACCTTAAAACCTAGAAGTCGGCACCTACAAACATCAGTAAGATTTTCGAATTTTGTATTGTACAGCGGCCATTTTAAAAACAAATCGGCCGCCATGTTGGTTTTTGGACAGGTTTTAAAAACATGGGGCACCCCTAACTAAAAGTTTATCATGGGTGTGGACATGAAGTACACCAAAGATAGTGTTATCCTCACAAAGTGCAGTTTTTTTTTTGGCTTACACCTAGGCTCAGACTGGTTGCCGTTGTGCCATGGTATACCCACGCCTTTGGGCCGTCACACTTGTGAAACCTTCCCTACCCCTGAAGAAAAATGAGTACCCTAGTTAACGAGTGCTTTTCTGCTAGTAACACAAATCCCCTACTCCGAAATTCTCCCTCCCTCCCCATTATTTGCGTTTTCTACCCCTTTTCATAATCTCTCTCTTCCCCCTTCCCATTTCCTCTCCACTCAAGCAAAAAAGTTTGTGGGAACTATTACACTCAACCACAAAAAAAAGCTTTTTTTGAAATATAACGTGTTTTATGGCTTGCACTCCGAAGGCAGAAATGACAAAATATGTAAAGAAGCAAAAGCTTCTGGTATTCGGCCTAAGACCCCCAGTTTGGGAGCTTACAACGCTCTCCCAGACCCCATACTAGATGAGGTTGGAGGTGCCATCATTTGATTGGGCGCCAGTTTCTGATAAAACACATGGCATGTCACGCCTCCAAATCGCACTGGTACCCTTTCGTGGCCAGGTGTACTCTGCACTTTATCAGCGAACATACCAGGGATCCATAAAAACCACAAACCCACAGTACATTTTGTTAAGCGTTTATTATTTTAAAAAATTACTCTTTATTAGTTAAAAAAAAATGGAAGATAGGGACCGCTTTTCTGGAGGCAAAATTGTATTCCGATTCTGAAATAAGGCTCCTAATTTCAGGAAAATTTTGATTTAGCAAAACAATGGGATGCAGTTATGTAGATTTTAGTGAAATGTGAAAAAAAAAATATCCTGTACTGCACGTTCCTTCGACCGAAAAAATATCACGGGAACATGTCAGTATTGGTCTGGAAAACCTGGAAAATTCAGGTAATTTATCAAGTCTGGAAAATTCAGGTAATTTATCAAGTCTGGAAAATTCAGGTAATTTATCATGTCTGGAAAATTCAGGGAATTTATCAAGTCTGGAAAATTCAGGGAATTTATCAAGTCTGGAAAATTCAGGGAATTTATCAAGTCTGGAAAATTCAGGGAAAAATCGGGGAATTTGATAAACGTACACAGAAAGCCAGGGAATTCCGACATTTTCCGTAAAGTCATTTTGTCTTCAAAGAATAGCTATTCGGATTTCACGTTTTACTTGTAAAACTTTCACTTTATTTCAGAAAAAAATCCATATCCTTTTTGTTTCATTTATGAATATAGCAAAAACTCCAGATTATGGCTTCCTACTGTTTACAAATGCCAGTTATGGCAATATATTTTTTGATTTAGCAAAACAACGTGATGCAGTTATGTAGATTTTAGTGAAATGTGGAAAAAAAAATGTTCTGTACTGCGCGTTCCTTCGACCGAAAAAAAAATCGGTGTTGGTCTGGAAAACCTGGAAAAATCAGGGAATTTTATTACGAAGTTTTGAACGCCACCCTGATACAAGGGGACCACAAAAAAAGTGTAGGACACTTAGTTTTTTTTAAGCATTTCTTATTATTAAAAAAAAATACTCTTTTTATTTAAAAAAAAGATGGAGAAAATAGGGACCACTTTTCTGAAGCCAAAATGTTATTCCGAATCTAAATAGTAGGTCCTAATTTTGGAAATGGTTGGGCGAAAAAAAATGTGTTTGTTATTCACAACCAAAGAATAGGCACGAATAATGATATATAGAATTGTTTTCCTTCTGTTGTTTACTTTGAATTTGCCATGAATAAACGTAACGTTCCATGTCTCTTAAGTTATGTAACATTCAACATCTGACATTAGGAATGGTATAGTAAAAGAAATGTTTAGCTTCCTACCTGGTATTTGAACTGCTGGCTTTGGTAGAACTTTGGGTGTATTGGGTTTTGCTTTTGGTTTGTGCCCATGATCGTTGGTAGCCACTGGTGGGTTCGTCGGACGCCGTAGATCTGGCAATGGTTTCGGCACCTTGTGGGGTCTTCCTGCACAACTCCCCATTGTGGCCGCTTTTATTGGCACACCGACAATCGTGGTAAAGGTGCCAAACCCCTATTTCGGTGGTTCATTATCTGTCCTTTCGGTGCAGTTAAGAACTACATCATTTCGGCGTTAAATGTGTTGAAAGTAAATGTGAGATTGTGTAGCAGCAATGGCTGTCCCGCGGAAATACAGGAAGAATCGTTGCTGTCATAGTAAAGGTTAATCTACAACAACGGGTTTTTCACCGTTATCAGTAGTGATAATGCAGCTAAGTGATTGCTGTGTGGCAGCAGATAAGCTCTATATCTCTCTTTCGGGACCAAACCATTTTAGAAATCGGTTTCTGCAGGAAGGTGTAGGAGTTCCCAGATACGAGCCGTACCTTTCCTAACAGGGCAAAAAGGTCATTAGACTGACAGACAGATTTATGAGTTGGTTCACGCGTCTGGTGAAAATGAACAGGTGATTGTAAGACATGTTCGTATCACTTCCTCATTCATTTCAGGATAACGTCGTTCTTCTCAAGCATTTTTAATTATTAACAGTTTGTCAGAGATGTATGCATTCAAGGACACCCGTACGTTGGGGCATTTCGGGCACACATTTAGGGCGCGTGCCTCCCCATGGTCCCACTCCAACCCATAATTTTGCATGCTCGTTCGGATGATAAAGTATTATGAAAAATGAAACATTAAACCAATTTTGTTTGATCAACTCATTGGGAAGGGTTGCATATTCAATACGGACCGTTTTGCTTTTAACAGAATTGTATTGATACATGTAGACGGCACGGTCAGATTAATATTACATGACTTTCTTTATAGCTTCTGTTAAAAATGT
This sequence comes from Lithobius niger, assembly GCA_023313725.1. NCBI lineage: Eukaryota > Metazoa > Arthropoda > Chilopoda > Lithobiomorpha > Lithobiidae > Lithobius > Lithobius niger. Next base: position 47,556 of record JAHWFP010160885.1, on the reverse strand, counting down.
TGTTCTTTGACTGTGCGTCCCCACCGTTTTTTTTTTCCAACCCCTCCGCTCCTTTCTTTTAACGTTAACAAATATGACATAATAAGTCAAATATGATTGCCTATTTCCATAAGTCAGCCAGCCATGGTGCATACAGCGATGTTATTGTAAATGAAGTTGTTGTCTATTGTCAAGGCCATTCCGCATCTAGCTCATATGTGGTCTTAGACCCCTAGTGTAAATTATAAAAATATATTAAACAATATCAACCCAAGAATCGGATCGAAAATTGGTTAATTAATGCAAATGTTATGAAAAACTACAGCAAATAAAGCAATTCGTTTCACACGGTGAAGAAACTTTTGCTCCAATTTGCTTCATTGCCCGACAAATTTTGCATAGTTGTGTAAGTTGTCTTTTGGCCATAACAATTGCATTAATCAACGAATTTTCATTCCGGTTCTTTTGTTGATATTGGTTAATGAGTTTCTGCATCTTTGAACTAGTATAGTCCAAGACGCTCGGGTTAAAAGTTTGAAACAGAATGACCTTGCAAAGAGTACCAATTAGGCCATTTGCAATAACATCGTTGGCTGCACAATGGCTAAATCCTATGGAAATGTTCAATCATATTCAACTTGCCTTTTATTGGAGGGAACTAGACTTTTTACTCTCCGTTTGTATCTCTGTTCAATTTTGTATTAAAATCTTTGAAAATGATAATTTGTATAATTGTACCACTGGCACCTCCTGCATTAACTGACGCTTCTGCACGAGGCCACGCAAGCGGGGCTCATCGCTTGATTCGTGTCGGTGATTATATAATTTAATTTATTTTTATATTGATGTAGAAGTCGAACTTATTTGTAGAGTTGTTAGCTCTGCTTTGATACAAAACACTTAGTTGAGGTGAGGATTGGGCTGTCTTTGTCCTTCCACGAATGAAGCCTTCTACATGGTAGGATGGCTGGATTTCAGTCATCCAGCAAGTAGAAGGATTGGGCCTATCACTCCTTCAGACAAGAAAAATTAGCATTTCTGAACTCTCTCCAAGCAGGAATGATTACGCCACCTCTGCTTTCCTCCAGGTAGCAAGATTGGTCCTCCCCCCCCCCCCTCCTTCAGATAAGAAGGATTAGTATTTCTCTGCCCTCCACCAACCTAGAAGAATTAGTCTGCTTCAGCCATCCTCCAAGCCGCAAGGATTGGTCCGAACCCATCATTCAGACGATAAGAGTTGGTACTTCTCAGCCTTCCTACAAGACTGAAGGATTGACCTCTCCATGGTTCCTCCATGTGGGAGAACTTGTCCTGGCCCTCCTTCAGACAAGAATGATTGGTACTAATCAGAACTCCTTTTGGACGACAAGCATGGTCTTCCTCAGCCGTCCTCCAGGTGGACTGGTCCTACCCCTCCTTCAGATGAGAACGCTTGGCACTTCATAACCCTCTTTCAGCGCTTGTGCAAGTGAAAAGATGGATTCTCCGTGTTATAAATGTATTTACTAACGGTTTCACTTCTTATGATTTAGTTTCCTTATTATAGTGCTAGTCAACCCTTTTGAATGGTAAATGATAAGGGAACTTCAGGGGGAACTGGCGTGTAATAACCTGCTAAATCCAGAAAAGAATTTGTTGAAATAATTGTTTCCAGGTTTGACGAAGCAATTCGTCAGCTTACACTATTCTGAGAAAGATAGTCTCCATGATCATCTCTTACTATGGTATGTTTCACAATCAGATGCTGGTAATCACAAAATCGCATCCGCTTAAAGAAATAATCCCAATTTTAAGGATTGTTACTATAGACAGAATCATTAATGTCGGCCATGGGTGCATTTTGGTTGACTAACCTGAAATTTTGTTAATTTTAAAACAGGTTACTTATGGGCTAATTTTCTATGAGCCAACGAAAACTCGTTATTGCTGCGTCAAACAAAATGTTTGATTAAACAGAGATTTCGACTTGCTTTATTTTTTTTTCCTAATTCAACACTGTCACGTATTGTTGCAGCACGATTATGGAGTTCAGCACTCACTGAACGGGACAATTCATTTGATTGGTGTCGTAACTTCACGAAATTTCAGAGAGGAAAAGAAAACTTTTGTAGTGATCGAATGTAGGAAAAATGGCAGAATTAGCCATTCCAACACAGCTGCATTCTGATCGTGGAATATGTGGACACTCCACCAATTGAGCCAAGGCCCCATACCACTACGCCAGTACCAAAGTTTGTAGAACGTCCAAATTGTGAATAGATAGTCCTTACTTTGAGTCCTAGTGAGGGCTGTTGTCCTTTCTTTCTATCTTTGATGAGTCTGTCTGTACTCACAAGGCCAGCAGTCATTAATAATGACTGCTTGCTTCTGTATTGTGAACTTAATTGACTTCTTGTTCTTCTCACATTGCTGGCTATGATGCTTCTGCACAACTTTAACACAAGCACTGCAGTTATAGTTCGTGGAAAGTACCCATGGCATGGTGAGCCATGGGCACTTTCTTACTTATTACACATCGGCATTCCGTTTGATAAAGAGCTTATTAGCTTATCCGAATACAATCCAGTCTCTGGGAAAAAACGGTCCTTCTCATGGTATTTTTGAAACTGTGGTCTGTTCCTTTTCGTGTAATACATATGAGTCATAGCCCCAAACAAAGCATTCTGATCTTTATTTTAGTAAAAGCATATTGACTTTTTTTACGTTTCATGTTATTTGTGATTTTTGGTGTTGCACTATAAATTAAAGGAGATTTTTTCCAGTTAACAGTATGTTTCTGACATTATGTTGCTTGCATATGAGAAGATACATACATCTAATTGGGATCTTGTACCTAGTAGATACAGGATGGTCCACAAAAAAGCTGACGACCCTAAGCCCAACGTTTCTAGTTAGCACCTCTCAGAACCAGGACAGGACAGAAATCAAATCTAATGAAACGGGAAGATTTCTGTCCTCTCCTGGTTCGGAGGGGTGCTAACTAGAAAAGTTGGACTTAGAAAATGTTGGGTCGTCAGTTTTTTGTGGACCATCCTGTATAATATTAACTGTTGCACAATGGGAAGGGTGAAACCTTTGAGTTGGTGATCCAAATATTTACATAGAACCAACCTCAGGAACATTAGTACCTGCCCCTTTCCTTTTCCACTTCTACGTAACTTTCAGCTATGCACAATGCAGCGCAATGGAGCTTTCAATGCTGAGCTGGTGTTTGTGTTGTTATGAATCTAAGCGAAATGGGATGCCAGCACTTTAGGAATGGCGTCTGGTGGAGCGGCTGCCTCTCCGGTCCTTACCCTGGTTACACTATTGGCCAGAAGGGCAGAAACAATGTAAATACGAAAAATATAAGACCTCTGAAGCTATTTAATGTATGAATTTTATGTGTCGATTCGGTGTTCAGTGTTGCAACCATGTTTTTGTGATTATATCAAGCCCATTAGGGACGTTTTGTTCATCTCAAATAAAGCTAGTTCAACCACATAACATGTCTTATGTAATACACTTTTAGGCAAGTGGACACTGGACAGACAAATGGACACACGTTATTCCAATTCAGTCACATATTCACTCTCTCGGCCAAAACTATTTCAACTTAATGCTGTGGCTACTAGTTCTTTAATGAAAGATATGTATAAATAAGACCAAATTTAACTGTTTTGGTACGTCCATCCAGATGGCATAAAGTAGAATATAAAATGTGTAGAGAGTTCACCCTCTGCTTTAAAACTGGTTTCTAGACAAAATATGAACGTAAAAAATGTGGAATTAGCCCATCCTTTACTTTACATCCCAAACTAGGAAATGGCAGTGCTTTTTAAGGTGTACAGGCTAAGTGGTGACTGCTACTGTTACATTCAAGAGGGTTGGTTAGAAGAAAAAACAAATCAGCTCATTAATGGCGCTGTGACTAATATTTTTTCAACTACATATAAATTTTAAAACAATTCAACTGTCTCAACTTGGTTTTCCAGTTAATTTAGTCCACCGGCCATTTAGGTTTCCTGATACAGCAGTGCAAAGTGGACCGCTAATGCTCTCTCGTACCTCTGTTAATTCATTAAGCCCTTAATTATCGACAATGGATAAAACTTGTTGGACTCGGGAATATGCTCAAACCAGATTTGACCTTCAGAAAAATCCACATTTCATATGGTGCAAAGTTTATCAAGTCAGGTCAGAGCTGTGTTAGTTTTAGTTTGCAGCATTAAAGTTTTTAACAATGCATTTCCTTAGCTTCTATACGTCAACCAATAAGCTGTGATCGTCTACAGCATACTGTAACGACGAACCTACAGTATGCTTATTGTTTATTCTAAAAAGAATTTTGCTCTGTTCTTATTGAATTCATAGTGTTTATGCCTATCTGGATGATCTCTCAGAAGTCTTTAATACTCCAGCACTTCCTTCTGCATCAAACATTACTAAGCAATCCATACAAAATTTACCAGTTGTTTGTATGAAGAACGACTTTTTGCAATAAACTAGACATTTTTAAAGGTACCGTAAGTTAAAACTTTAGATGCATACGAGTCTTGGAAACGTTCAAGGATTACTTATCAAGAAAGAGGAGGGGGTTCATCTCTTGATGACGATTGTTGATGAGGGGGAAAAGGGTGGTCAGCTGGTGACGTTAAGCATCCAGTTTTTACAGGGAAAAAATTGACTTCCTTCACAATTCCTAATTTTTTCATAATTTTTATTTCTTTTATATTTGACAATATATACACAATTTAAATATAGATTATAGTAATCTTTCAGACCTGGGGCAAGTCAATTCTGTGGAAATTCAAAACACCGACATATCTGACTTTGCCCAGATATTTCTGACTCTTTCCCCTCTGCATTCCTTAATTCCACAAACTTCAGTTTTAATAAGTAAACTCTTTTTTCCTGCATTGTTGTCTTGATTGGGGGAGGGGGGGTTAAGTTAAGAATGACATAATAGTGGACGCTAGGCAAGCGATAACGACTGATGATGAGGGGAGAGGGGGTTGAAAAATTACCAATTTCGTAATTGACATACTCGAACGCTCCTTTTCTACAAATCCATTTACGCTTACAAGACACTTTGAACTTTGAGTGTATCGCCACAACTATGCAGAGATACACAAGATATTAACTATGCACAAATATGATAAATAGTTTTTGTCTTTATTCAGTTTGCAGTAACATGTTCAATGTGGGATTGTTAATAATTTATTCAAACTGTCGGGATTGAGTAACACCACTTGTACTATTCAAATTCGTTAACAGAAAAAAAAAACTCCCATCACTCTCGGTCTATACTTTTGATTCATTAAAGCATAAATGTCATTTATTGCGAATTTTAAGGTTTTTATTCTATTCTCAAGATAGTTCTGAATGCCATCAGAGCCACTCTGTTCATGTGTTAGTGAGTGTGAGCTGGAATGAGCAAACCCTGTCAACGTGATATTCACACAAGATTCAATGCCAAATCCTCTTCCAATTTCATTAATCTGAGTGTAACAAAACTACTCGGCGCATGACTTTTACCACACACAACGTATCCTCGAGCCATGTCTGTATTCTCATGTCACATATCCGTGTTTCTTTATTCGTATTCCACTAGAATGTGTGTAACAGAAGAACTCTGTTTATAAACTTTATCACACGCGGCATATCCTTGATCCATGTCTCTGTATTCTCAGTCCACGTCTGTTCTCAGCAGTCCATGTTACTGCATTCTTAGTGTACAGAAATCTGTGCGTGCCAGAAATACTCTTTATTACATTTATCAAGCTTGACTTGTCCTCAATGCTATATTGTGCTTCAGCATTGATTAAGAAATGGTCCAAACTGCAGTGCAAGCATCAAACCTGACTGTATTCGAACAATAATCATTTACAAGTCCTCTTTTAAGTTTATGTTAGTCCGTATTAAACAGAATCTCTTTTTCAGACATGTGCGGCGTGTTATCAGTCCATGTCTCTGTATTGTGCTTCAGCATTTACTAAGAAGTCGTCCAAATTTTGGTGAAGAAATTCAAACGACGGCCTTTTTTCAGGTTGCGCAGCCCAACACTGAAGCATAATTTCGTAGAGCGCATCTGGACAGCTACTGTTAAGCGGTTTTGGCATCCGATTACCTCGACTGATGAATTCGTACGTTTCCTGATTATTCATGGCTGAAACAAAAAAGACGCAAATCACTTAGTTGTTTGAATAAGCCAATAACAAGCAATCACTAACTCGTAAACTTGGAATGCACTCAGCTTCCATTGCATAAGCCAATACGAAACAATCACCAACTCGTAAAAATAGGAATGTACTTAGCTTCCGTTGCATACGCCAGTAACAAACAATGCCTACTCGTAAAACTAGGAATGCAGTCAGCTTCCGTTCCATAATAGCAGAAATCCAAATGTGAGATAAATATCCAGATGAATGGTTTATTCGTCATTCATTTTCTGTGTTTAAGCATTAACTACATAGGAACAATGCATTCATTAAACTGTGCATTGATCAGGGTATAACATTTTTATGTATTAAATATCGTTCAAATCTGAATTTCTAACCATGCATTGTCATCAGTCAACCAGGGCATTCGTATTATTGTCAGTCAGTGAAGCACAAACCCACGCCTATGTGTGCATACGTTGTTATGCAACTAAACCTGTATCTTCTGTTCAGGGCCATCGACATTTATGGCCATGCAAAACATACACCAAAAAAAAAAGACCATAGTTCGGAAACGATGAGAGATTAAAACCTCTGTACTCATGGACTTTTGGGGCATGACAACTCTGTGAAGTACGTCCCGGTATTTGAAGGGTTTAACAAACAAGCAAACAGAAACAAAGTAGTAATATTTTTGATTTTTTTAAATAAATAGTTAACCCCAAGTGCCTGGGATGTATGTCCATGCAAAAGCACGACGTCATGACCTAGGCACCAAATTTGCCACCCATGCAAAAACACGAAATGCAAAAACGGGAACCAGAGAGAAGCGAGCCAAGTACAGTCAAGTGGAGGAAGTCGCCAGGAAGCATCTTGATTTGATGTTAACGTGTTTGGGCTGTTTCTAATCATTGCAGGCCGTTTTCTCAGACATCTCATTATTTGTATCAGGGTTGTCTGAGGTTTCAAAATAAAATTCCAGCTTGAGCTTAACAATACCGTGAAGTTTTCATGTAGTCTACTCAAAAGGTTATTTAAGCAGATTTTTTTGTTGTTGCTGGTATGTTTGATTGTTTTTGTTCTACATTTGCTCATGTTTCGAATTTTGTAACTCGGCCATCATTGCCTGCCTACCATTACGTCATAAGTTACCATGTAGTTCAGGTTTTAAGTTGCCCGATATAACTGGACCATATCTAGTTTAAGTCGAGAGAAATGTTACCTGTGGATAAATCAATGGGATTCCGAGCTAAAACAGGTTTCTTCATCACTACTTTATCTTCCATATGCAATAGTTTGTCCGTGAGCAAAAACCAACAGATACCACACACGTAATTAAATAAATACTGATGCAAACCTATTTACGTTGCCTTTTGGACTTATATGTCAGACTGCCTTAGCGGGAAATCGAACCCACGACCTTTGAAATCTAAGACCGAGGTCCTACCGCTGAGCCATACTGACACGGCCGAAAGGAAAGGTCCATAGGCAGCATTTAACACGCACACATATATATGTAAACATACACTTTTTCCAATCACCACTGGAGGTATGCTTGATTGCGCACCACACACCAGTGAAGTCGAAAGGAACACACTGGTGTGTGGCGCGCTATCAAGCGTTCCTCCAGTGGCGATTGGAAAAGTCAATGTTTACATGAATATGTGTGCGTGTTAAATGCTACCTGTGGACGTTTCCTTTTGGCCATGTCAGTATGGCTCAGACGTAGGACCTCGGTCTTTGATTTCAAAGGTCGTGGGTTCGATTCCCCGCTCAGGCAGTCTGACATATAACTATAAGCCCAAAAGGCAATGTAAATAGATTTGCATCCGTATTTATTTAACCAATCTCGAACCCATTGGCTTTCCGTCCTGTTTAATACACTTAATTTACACTATTCAACGTAAGAGTTTATATAACTGTACTTACAACATTAGCTAAATTAGAATCATACTTGCAACTAAGTTTTTGTTCCACAATTTGAACCACAATTGTTTTAAGGGGGGAGGGCAAATTGGGTCCCTTATTTAACTTTAAGAATTTTCATTGGAATTTTTATTGGAAAATATTAATAATTCAGAAGTGTAAGAAACGTTTTCGTTTATCTATGAGACAAATGAGGTCAAAATTCTATAAAAACTGAATAAAAGTATGTCTTTAATACTCAGCACCTAGTACTTTGGTAAAATTAACGTGGAAATATAGATGTAGTTGGAGTGCTAAAAGCCATAATGAGGTCATAAAGCTAAAAGAAAAATCGGATAGCGGTTGATGGTTTCAAAATACGAATGAGGCAATAAGGTTGGGTTCCAAAAAGTCAGCTTTCCTGGGCGCAAAGTTCACCTTTCGCCGCCCCTGGATTCCCCATCAAAAAATTGATGCGTAGTTTAAAAAGGCTAATGACTAAATACTGAATTCATGGAAAGGCAAGCTGACTAGTTAGATTCCAGGTAAAAACAAATTATGGTTGGACCAAGGGGAAGGTTTGGGATTATGATTTCGAAGAATTACATTTGTTTACTGACAATACCTGATCTTGCAGGATGTTTCAGACGTACAACGACTATTATATTGTTAGATTAATGATGCAACTGATGCAGAAATCGGTTCACGTATTTGGATACTCAGTGCCGCAACTAGCTTTTCCCAAGGTGGGGTGCAAGGGTAAAACGTTGGGGCCCGTCAATAAGTAAACAGTTTTGGGGCAAAGAGGCTTCTAACCCTTTCTCGGCAATAGTGAATTTGGGCCCCCACTCTTGGGCCGCACCCTTTGCACCATCCCTAATTGTGACACTCTGGATACTTCGTAAGTGTGACATACAATTGTAAAAGCAACAATGTTCTGACCTGGGTAAGGAACTTGGCCATGCGTGATAATTTCCATTAATAAAATGCCGAATGACCAAACATCTGACTTAATGGTGAATTGACGTTTGGACAAAGCTTCTGGGGCTGTCCATTTTATTGGAATTTGCACTCCTGAAAATAAGAAACCATTTTGGTTAAAGAGAATTATTTGTTCAGTGTTACGGGTTTAGGAACATAGCGTAAATAAGTGTTGTGATTTCTATTGTATCAATATTACTAGATGAATAAGTAAATCTAACTACCATTATGATTCAGCCAAGTGAGAGTTGCTGCATGATTATCAAAAATGGTGAACTTAGCATTAAATCACGTGACTTGCACAGATTGCTTCTTTAACATCGGATGGCAGTTAGTGACTCCCAGGTCCGTGCCATTCCGGTTGCGTTTGCAACAAACTTATTATTATTCGTAGTGTTGCAATTGTGAACTATGAAAGATCATTTTGAGGCCGTTTTAACATCACTACTTTTTTTTTTGAGGCAGTTTTTTTTTTCTGAAGGTGGCGAAGACAGAAAAGCAGGTGCTTTAGAGCAAAATCAGCATTATGAATCTTAAGCGAAATAGGATGCCAGGATTTTAGGAATGGCGTCTGGTGGGGCGGCTGCCTCTCCGGTCCCTACCCTGGCTACACTATTAGCCAGAAGGGCAGAAACAATGTAAATACGAAAAATTAATACCTCTGAAGCTATTTAATGTACGAATTTCATCTTTCATCATATGTGTCGATTCAGTGTTGTAACCATGTTTTTGTGATTATATCAAGCCCATTAGGGACGTTTTGGTCATCTCAAATAAAGCTTAAGTTCAACACATAACATTCTGTGCACCATATGTCTCTTGTAATACAGTTTCAGGCAAGGGGACATTGGACAGACAAATGGACACACGTTATTCCAATTCAGTCAAGTATTCACGCTCTCGGACAAAACTATTTCAACTTAATGCTGTGGCTACTTGTTCTTTAATGAAAGATATGTATAAATAAGACCAAATTTAACTGTTTTGTTACGTCCAGCTATACAGGACTTATTTCCTGTAGAGTACACGGGAGAAAATAGAAACCACAGGAGTGCATGTAGCTAATCATTTTAAAGAGGAGTGTGTATTCCGTGCTGACTCCAAACGGCACCATCTCTGATCTGATCGAGTTTGCAGCGAGGTCTTGAATGTTAACCATCTTGCCATCTCTGAATGGGTCAGGCTATTGAGATCGTCACAAATTGGCGGAACGTCAGAAGTTTGTATCTGTCTTGCAGTTGGATTTGTCCAGGGATAAGACTTTGATTTATCTTGTAGATTATTGGTTTTCTGGGCAGGCTTGGTAACTTGGATTTATTGGCATGGTACTTCTGTTTTGCACGACAGGCTGACTCTTTGTATTCGGATCTTCGACACCACACGCATTGGACTTGTGAGTGATGCTGTTAAAAATGCTTTGAACCTTCTTGTTACGTGCAGGTTTACGTTTTAATATCCATTTTGTGTAATTGCCGAAAGTTGATCAGATTCATGATTTTGCGTTAGGCTGCATAACCAAGGTAAAGTCGATTCATTTTGGCCAATAATTCTACAGAGTGCGTCAGTTAACCTCTGTCCACAAAATCCAGTGTGGGGCATTAATAGTTCGATGATCGATTGTCATTTTTGATGTCATGTACCTCTGAGGGAATATTGAAAAATATACGCATCAACAACATTTATCCCAGGATTGAGACACATGTTTAATGCTTTTAGCACGAGCAAAATGGGCAGCTATTGATAAGTTATGGAGCATAACTATGTACTTCAGTTGAATTTCTGGATGCTGTACATAGAATAACGTACTTAGCCTATCCCACACAGTTTTATCCACAGTTGCGTCAAGATAATTTGTGAACTGTTGTGCTAATATATACAATTTTGAAATTCTGTGCGAAAGCATTGCTGGTTGTCTAAGTTTGTAGTTAGGCTTGTGACGCATCGTCTGCTGGACGTATTTAGGTTAGGACGCCATGATAGCCTCTCTATCGTAAGTGGTTCACTACATTCATTCGCCATAACATAGTCATGACCATCGAATATTTGGATCACCTTGTAATACAATTTTACAGCAGAAGTTGCCATTGTAGGTAATATGTTATGACGATCTTGCGTGATAACCAAGAAAAGATTTTAAAAAATCGTGTGGAACCATGAAGTTGTGAAAAAAAATGTTATACCTGTTTCACAATACTGGTCGACGGTATCAGGCCAATATCCCCCCGTTGCCAATATCCCCCCGACCAATAACCCCCCCCCCCCCCCCTAAAAAAAATATGCTGGGAAAAAACACTAGCAACAAACTTAACAAAAAACATAAAACCCACGTACTAGTGTTGCGGTACCAAATAGACGATCGGCATCGGCCAAGTAGATGAGACTGAACTGTGATTGAGTGAGCAATTACAGCTTCATTGCGTAATTAACATTAACCTCGGGAGAAGCAACTGAAGGGGGATGCACTAACTGAGTGAGCGAAGCGAACGAAAATCTGCGTTTGTTAGCCAGCGTGCTCAAAAATTGGATTGACAAAACTTAAGTATGTGAAGCATGGACATTAAATTAAAAAAATAATTTTCTCTAAGAGCATTAACGAAAAATAAATCCAAGGCAAAAATTGTAGATTTTTTTGTTGTTTTTAAGGACACAACAACAGGCACATTCTTAATAATTCAGTGTAATCTTTGAACCTCTTGCTGTTGGGTTGGATGTGGTTGTGCACCTGGGGGCAATAAATAGAAATACACAACGTTTCAAGATTAAAAAGGGTACGATAATTTGGTATTTGGAACAAAATTTGGGTTCTGGAGATACCTGGTTTATGTCCTGTTTTAGTGAATTTCTTGAAAGCGAATTGGTTGTATTTTTGAGTTTGAAGTTAGATTTGTGGGAGTGGAGCCGCTGAATGAATTTTGTTCACTTTGTCCCACTTAAGTGGCTGTGCATGTATGATCTGCACAAGGAATTTGATAAATAGTATTTTTTTTATTTGAATTAATTTTGCAGCGTTTTTTGTATAAAAAAATATAAGTAAAAAAAAATCCCAAGACAAATAATTGTGGATTTTATGTGTATTTTTCAGTGTGTTGCTAGTGTTGTTTTTTTTCCCTCAACATAATATTTTTTTTTTTTGGGGGGGGGGGGCTATTGCCCCCCGGGGGGCACCCTGGCCGGTGGAGGGGGGGAAGGATATTGGCCTCCCGGGGGATATTGGGGAAAGTACATTATCTGCAGATGACTACAGCACTAGTTTATGCAAACTTAATTCCATGAGAAAATAGGAAATATTCTTGGCCACACTAACAATTAAGCTGCGTTTAATACTACAGAAGAACTAGGAAGATAGAAAAATGTGCTAACCTTGAGAAGCATTATAGATCTGGTCTTCTAAAATTCTTGCTAGCCCAAAATCTGTGATCTTAACGACGTTGTTGTCACCAACTAAAATGTTTCTAGCTGCCAAATCACGATGAACCAACATTTTCTCCTCCAGGTACATCATACCGCTAGCGATCTAAAGGCACAACCAAAAAGAACTCATTTGTTATCAGTTGCCAAGCTTACCTGGCTAACTCAATTGCTTGATTTTTTTTTTCTAAAAGTAATGGTCATAAAATATAATCCTATTTGACTCCATCAGGGACAGAGCCAGTATTTTTTTTCACTACGTGTCCAGGGATGGATGCAGGAATTTGTTAAAACGGGTGTTGTACCAAAATTTTCATGTCAAAAGTGTATTTTTTTCCCTAACGAAATAACAATTTTCTCATTTTCCTATTCCTTTTTAATGCGGAAGCTCAATCACAGTCTACATCACACTTTTTCCTTTCTTTACTTTGATTAAATTACGTCAATTAAACAGGTCTGATTCCTGGGTAGGCCTAATTTATTTTTAGTGCATCAGGACCAAAAATGCGTTTTGAGTTGACAATTTTGGTATGTAGTTCCCACTAGTAACGAATTCCTGAATCCACCCCTGCGCCCCATGTGATAGGAACGTAAGTCGACTACAAGTTATGTCTAGTGTAGGAATTATTTGTTTGTGGTTTATTTCTAGTTGTACCATCAGTGCAAACCATAAATAATAATATAATTAATTAATTAATTTATTGCATCACATTGCTCGAAGTTTCAATGAAACTTGTATGAGCTACAATAACATACATGAACATTAATAATTTAACACATTAATAAATTAACACATTAGTACAAAAAACATGAATTTACAAATATTTACAATATAACATAGTCATAATCATTACTTAGGTACTAAAAGTTCTATTTTTTTTTAATATTGATATAGTTTTGTTAGTTCTGTTTTTAATTCTTTTTTTAAATCTCCTTTGTTTTGGTAGTTCAGCATTGTTGGGTTTAGTTTATTGAAAACCTTAGGTATATAATATTGTTTGTTCCTCGTTCCGTACGCATTTCTCCACTCAGGTATTTTAAATCTCTGTGTTGTTTTCCTTAGTCGTATTCCTTTATTTTTATCATAATTTTTATGTGTACTTATATAATAATTTTTTAAGATAATCACATAATCACGTAATTCTGTTATTTTAAGAATATTATTTTTTACGTATAAGTCATTTGTTCTTTCTCCTTCCTTTCCAAACAATACTTTTACTATTTTGTTTTGTACTCGTTGTAATCTAAGTAATACATGATCGCTCGCAAAGCCATAAATTTCAATTCCATAGCGTAGTAGACTTTCAATCCATGCATCATATAAAATTTTTTTATTTTTCTTGTTTAACAGAAATTTAACATTATATAATTGTGGTATCAATTTCCTTAATTTATTTATTAAAGTAATAATATGCTGTTTAAAATTCCATTCAGAATCAACATCCATTCCTAAGTATTTTGTTGTTTTTTTAATTTCTAATTCCTTACATGTTATCTTACAGTAATGTTCATTTCTATTTCCTTTCATTAATTCACAGTTTGCAGAATGACTAATTATATATTTTTTATATTTATCTTTCATTTTCGGTACTGTTATATCTAACTGTACTGTTTTCCCCTCATTTATGAAAAGTTCATTTTCCATCAGATATCCATTTAACATATTAAAGTCAGTTTGTAAATTCCTTATCATATCTTCATAGTTATAATTTATTGAAATCATTATTGTATCATCAGCAAACATAAAAATAAGTGTTTTATTTACGCTGTCAGGGATGTCGTTAACATAAATTAAAAAAAAGCAATGGCCCTAATACGGATCCTTGTGGAACTCCATATTTTATCTCTGTAAATTCACTATATTGATTACCAATTTTCACTTTAGCTTTCCTGTTTTCTAAATAACTTTTAATTAAATTAAGAATTTTTCCTCTTAGTCCAATATTTTCACATTTTCTAAGTAATATTTGTTGATCAAAGGTGTCGAATGCTTTTTGAAGATCAATTAAGATCGTACCAACGTATTTCTTTTCATTTAATGCCTTTGTTATTATTTCATTTATTTCTATGAGTAGATCTGTCGTACCTTTATTTTTTGTATAACCGTATTGTATTATGTTTAATAATTTAAATTTTTCTAGAAAGTCCCTTATTTTGTTTGAAAAGTATTTTTCTATTATTTTATCTATGATTGATAACAGAGAGATTGGTCTATAGTTATCTTTATTAATTTTTTCTCCCTTTTTGTATATTGGTCTAAGTACTTGTATTTTTAATTGATCTGGCCACACTTCTTTATCTATCATAATATTAATTAGCTTACATACAAAATTTGCAGTATTTTCCTTTGATTGTTTGAAATTAGATGTATTAAAGCCGTCAATTCCCGTAGCACTTGTATTTTTCAATTCACTTATAATCTGAATAACTTCTGATTTTGTTGGATAGTGTACATAGAATGTTTTATCAGTTGTCTTTATTTTCTTTTGTTTATTTTTTATATAACTTAATTTGTAGTGATTTCCATTTTTGTAGTTGTTAATTTTCTCTTCAAACACTTTTTTAAGATCAGGAACTTGTTTTGAAAAGTTTTCATTAAAGTCATTCGTTAGTGTTTGCAAGTTTATTCCTTCAAAAGTTTTAATAATACTTTTATCAATATTTTCCTTATTTAGTTGCTTTCCATTTATTTCTTTAATAATGTCCCACACACTTTTGTTTTTATTTTCAGCTTCCTCAATTTTTGTTTTATAATATTTTTGCTTACATTTTTTAATTTCTAGTGTAACTTTTGATTTTATTTCTCGATATTGTTTTACAGTTTCATTATGTATGCCATGTTTCTGTGATTGTATTAGTTTCCAAAGTTTATTTTTCTTATTTATTAAGAATAGCAATTCATCCGTGACCCAATCTTTTCTTTTATGGTTCTTTGTTTTGTTTATTTTGTTATCTTTTCCTTTGTTAAAATTCTTTTTATTCTTTTTATTATTTGCATAAATATTCTGTATTATGTTGTGGATTTTATTGTACATTTGGTTTGCACACTGTATCTCATTTAATTCCTCCCAGTTATATGTTTGTAAACATTTTATTATTTTTTTATGATAATATTCTGCAAAGGAATCTTCTGATGACCGTTTTTCTTTTTTGGTATTTTCGCATCGTGTGTCTTCCCATAACCAACATGATGTAAAGTAATGGTCAGCTATTTTCTCTGTTATTGTTCCTCCATTTACATTCCATTTCTTACTTTTCAATTTAACATAAATATGATCAATGCATGACTTTTGTAACCTATTTTCATTGTTTAAGTATGTAATTTCTTCTCTAGTTGGTGATTCTATTATTTTTTCAAATCCTGTACTCGCCATTAAGTTTTCATACTTGTCAATGTTTGTTTGATCATATTTATCCTTCACATCATCTTCAGTTTTTAATACATCAATATTTATGTCTCCTATTAGTATAGTATTTTCCTTTGTTGTACTATTATCGTCATCTTTTATAATTTTTTTGAGAGCTTGTATAAATTTTTGTTTATTCGTCTCTGGTCTTCTGTATATTGTGATTAGTTTAAAACTCTGTTGGCTTTTTTTAATTTTCAGTTCTAACCCATCATTATTTTCTATGTTTAATTTATTTACTTTTGTTTCATCAACAATCAAATTTTCATTTACATACACCATCAGTCCACCTCCTCTCAGGGTATGTTCTCTTGTATTGTTGTAACTTTTGTAACCATTCCATTTGTAATTTATTGTTTCATTTTGTTTTATGTTTATCTCTGTTAATATTATAACATCCCAACTTACATTTATCTCCCCAATACACAATTTTAAAAGATCCCAATTTTTTCTTAAACTTCTGATGTTTACACTAATCACTTTTAAACTCATACAATCTCCAATGTCACTTTCAATTTTACATTTCACTTGTTTTTTGATTTCAAAGACATGGTTCCTAAACATTGTTACCATTTATTGTTTGTAGATCTTCCTCAGATCTAATTACCTTTACCTCTTTAACCTCTTCATTTTTCCGCATCATTATCTTCCCTCTTAAAAACCATACATATTTAAAGTCATTGTCCTTGGCAAATTCCTTTGTTTTCCAAAACAGATTTCTATAATATGGCGTCATGTTTTCATTGATGTACACTCTGCTTCTTTCTCCGTTCCTGTATACGTTGTCGTTAGTCACAATTCTTTTTCTGTTTTCCAGCCATGCGTCTCTGAACTGCCTACTTTTAAACTGTATTATTATTATTATTATTGCACTCTTTTTGTTTCTATTTTTATTAGGTATTCTGTGGACTGCTTCGACTTGTTCTTCTTTGTACGATGAAATATTAAAGTTTTGTGCCACTTGTTGTACTACGGCTTTCAAATTTTCGTCGGGTAGCCAGTCAAGTTGGTTGATTTCTACATTTCTGTTTCTTTCATATTGCTCTTTTTCATGCGTTGTCAATGTTAGTTCTCGTACTTGCTTTTCAATGTGGTTCTCTTTTATTTCTTTGTTTTCCAGTGTCACTATTCTTTCTTCCATTTCTTTAATTTTCAGCCTCATTTCTTGATGTTCTTTTTTAATGTCTATTTGTTCTTGACTCATGAAATCCAATGTTTTTATTATGTCCTTTTGTTCTTCTTGTAATTTCGTTAATTTGTCGTACACTTCCATTAGTTTATCCATTTTCTGTTCGAGTCTCTTAAGGGTTTCTTGTATAACATTTTCATCAGTTTTTTCTCCTCCATTTCTATTTTCTGTTTGTTTGTCTTTTTCAGTTACCTGCTTTTCATCAGTTCTTTTTATTTCATCAACTTCATTTTCTTCGGGTTTCTTGTTTCCTGAATCAGCCACGTTATTTTCTTCATCTTCATTCATGTCGTCACTTTCTATTTCTGTGTCTTTTTCTGACAGTGTTCGTTGCTTTCTACACCTTAAGCACTTCCATTCTTCTTTGCTTTTAAAATAATAATAATAATAATAATAATAATAATAATAATAATGTATTTATTTCAATAGCAAATTACAAACAAATTGCAATCCTCGAAGCTGTAATACAGCTTGTGTGAGTTTATACAAAGCATCTTATTCACAATTTTTTGTGACCCTGGTTTATTTTATAGGTTTATTTAATTGCAATGGGTATTTTATTTTTATTATCTTGTTAGTGGTAGCTATTAAAATTTATGTATCTTTTGTCATGGTATTTTTTATTTTTATCTTGAAGTCTTTTAAATTGTTGTACTCCAACATATTTTTTGGCAATTCATTAAAAATACATGGTATATAATAAGTTCTATTTCTTTTCCCATATTTATTATTCCATGTCGGTTGTGAAAATGTTTGTTTATTTTTCCTTAGATTTATTTCTCTCTCTTTATTATAGATTTTAAATTTATTTATGTAATAATTTTTTGTTAATATAATATAATCTCTGAGTTTTATTATTTTTAATATTTCGTTCTCTTTAAAAATGTCATTTGTTTTTTGTTCTTTTCCTTCATAGCCAAATAAAACTTTAATAATCTTATTTTGCACTTTTTGTAATCTTTCGATCAAGTAGTCAGATGCAAATCCATAAAGTTCTATGCCGTATCTTATACTTCCAATCCAAGCATCGTACACTGTTTTCTTATTTTTTGTGTCTAGTATCTTTCGCAGCAGATACATCTTTGGTAGAAATTGTCTTATTTTGGATATTAGTTGTAATATATGCGTTTTGAAATTCCAATTTGAATCAATTTCTATACCTAGGTACTTTGTAAATTTCTTTTTTTCTAAATTTAAACATTTTTCATTACATATTTCATCTTTATTTTTACCATCCAAGTTCCTACAGTCACCATAATGTTTAATTATTCCAATATTTTTGCTTTTGTTCATTTTTGGTACTGTAATGTCCATTTGTACTGTTTTTTCCTTGCTAATGAATAATTCATTTTCAATAAACCAATCATTTAATATGTCAAAATCATGTTGTAAATTACTCATCATTTTTTCGTATTTGCGATGTATTGAAACTATGATGGTATCATCTGCAAATAAAAATATTTCTGTCTTTTCAAGATTTTCTGATAAGTCATTTGTGTATATTAAATAAAGTAGTGGTCCTAGTACAGAGCCTTGTGGTACTCCAAATTTTGTTTCAATTAAGTTGCTGTTTATGCCCTGTAGCTGTACTATTGTATTCCTGTTACTTAAGTAGCTTGTTAGAATATTATAAATTTTCCCTCTGAGCCCTAACCGTTTACACTTTTCTAGTAATATGGTATTATCAAAAGTGTCAAATGCCTTTTGCAAGTCTACTAGCACTACACCAACATACTTCCCTTCATCTAATGCTTTTGTAATTGTATCATTCAAGTCTATTAGCAAGTCAGTTGTACCCTTATTTTTTGTATATCCATATTGGCTTTCATTAAATAATTTTATTTTATCTAAAAATTTTCTTATTTTATTTGCAAAAAAATTTTCTATTATTTTATTAATTATAGAGAGTAATGCTATAGGTCTATAATTATTTTTATTCATTTTAGATCCTTTTTTATACACAGGCCTTATTACTTGGATTTTTAACATATCTGGCCAGACTTCTTTTTGTATCATTGCATTTATTAGTTTACATATAGCTTTTGCTGTATTTTCTTTTGTTTTTTTTTATGTGTTCAGTTTGTATTGTGTCAATTCCTGTTGCATTTGTATCTTTTAACTCACTGATTAATTCTATTATATCTTTATCATTTGCATAGTCAATGTACATTGTTTTTTGTGTTACAGTCTGGTTTGTTTTTGTTTTTGCTCTCATCTTTTTATAAAAGTCTCCACTTTTGTACAAGTCGTGTTCTTTCTTAAAGCTTCCTTTCAGATTTGGGACTTGTTTTGAGTAAACTTCATTAAAGTCATTTGTCAGTTTTGAGGTACATTCTCCCTTAAAAGTCTTCTTTATACTGTCATCAATGCTAACCTTTTTGTTATTTTTTGTAATTTCGTTTATTACCTCCCATATCGATTTCTTTTTTTGTTCTAATCCCTTCAACTTTACTTTATAATAATTTTGTTTACATTCTTGAATTTTCTTATTTATTTCTTTTTTAACATTTTTATATTTCTGTACCATTTCTATATCTTTTCCATTGTTTTTCCTTATTTTATTCCATAATTCATTTTTAAAGTTTATTTGAATTATTAATTCATTTGTTATCCATTCTTTCCTTTTATTCTCTTCCTTTTTATTCCTGTTTGTTTTTTTTATGTTAGTTTTTATTATACTGCTAGTGTATATAGATTTTATTTTATTTGTTATTGTATTGTAAATTTCGTCAGGACGTGTTAAATGATCTATCACATCCCATTTTATAATGTTCATTTCCTTTACAATTTTGCCATGATTGAATTTAGTGTAATCATTTTGCATTATTTTTCCATCATTTTTTCTAGGTAAGTATTGTTTTATATTCCACATCCAGCACATAGTAAAGTAATGGTCTGAAATTTTTTCTGTCAATGTTGCTCCATTAGTTTCTCCTCTTTCATGTTTAATATAGATATGGTCAATGCAAGTCTGTTGTAAATGGTGTTGTCCATTCTTAGTTACTATTTCCTCTCTTGTTGGTGAATCTATTTTTTTTTCGTAGCCCAGTTTTGCTAACATGCTAACATCCATTTTTGTTCATACTTGTCTTCATTATTTTCAGGAATTTTTAATATATCGATATTTATATCGCCTATTATTATTTGGTAAGATCAGTTCTTATCATTATTTTTACATAATGATTTTAATTTTTTTACAAATTCTTTTTTACTTGTGGTAGGTTTTTTGTAAATGGCAATTACTCTGATGTTTTCTTTTTCATCTTGTGTCCTTAATTCAATTTCCATTACATTATTTTCATCAATAAGTATCTCTTTTGATTTTACATCATAGTCTTCTTTAGTAAATATCATTATTCCACCCCCTCTTTTAGTGGTCTCTCTTGTTATGGTTTGTTTTTCATAACCCTCTAAATTGTACATGTCAGATTCTTCTTTTTTTATGTTTACTTCTGTCAATATTATTACATCCCATTTAACCTTAATTTCTAATAATTTTTGTTGCGTCATATCCCAATTCTTCCTTAAACTTCTTATATTGCTATGTAAGATTTTTACACTTGTACAGTCACTAGTTTCTTCTTTGATTTTTTCTTCAATTTTTTTTCCATCTTCAAAAACAATATTAATATATAATAATATTAAACAATATATAATAATAATAATAATAATATTTATTTAACGATAGAAAAGTAGCATGAAGTTCATTTAAGAACTTGTGTGTGTTAAAAGGAATAATACAGAATAATACAGTACAAAGTGTAACTCAATAATTTACATACATAAAATACACAAAGTTTAAGAATGTATACAAGATAAATAGTACTAAAAAAGTGAGCCAAAACATTACAGTTAAAAGTGTTAGTGATATATTTAAATTTTAATCATGTATACTTTAGGTAGTTACATGCGTTTTTTCAAGAATCCAATTTTTAATTTCAGATTTCATTCTTGTTCTGTATTGTGTGTTTCTAAGATTTGCAGGGGAATTTGTAGTGTAAGGTAAATTTCTTTTCCCATATGAGTTTCTCCATTTCGGCTATTTTAACCAATCCTTAGATTTTCTTACGTTCCTATTTAGTTTTACTTTATAATTGTCGGTATAGTAAAATTTAGTAATCAAAGTATAAATAAATAATTCTCTGACATTAAGGATATTCAATTCATGGAATAAGCTCTTTGTACTTTTTTCGCCCTTCTCGTTCATGAATAATATTTTTAAAGCTTTATTTTGCATTGTTTGCAGTCGATCAATAATGCCTGATGTTGTTGTACCATAGATCAAAATGCAGTAATTTATGACTGACATAATTAGTCCATCAAAAATCATTTTTTTATATTTTGTATTTAACAGAAGGTTTAGTTTATAAAAAGCTGGTATAAATTTCCTAATTTTAATAATGATGTTTTCAAGGTGAGTATAAAACTTCCAATGTGTGTCAATGTCTACCCCCAAATATTTTGCTTTAGATACTCTTGTAATGGCTTTGCAATTACATGGTAGAATTTTGTCACAGTTATTATCCTGTCCAAAAATTAAGGAGTTTCCGGTAGTCATATGTGAGGTGTTTATGGGCAAAAAACATGTTTTTTCAAGACTGATGTAAAGTTCATTATTACACAGATACAAACTGATATTGTTTAGATCTCCTTGTAAGTTTTTTACCATAACATTATAATCATTATGAATATTCAGCAAGAAAATGTCATCCGCATACAGTACCAAGTAGGAATTCCATTCAAGGATTTGTAGATCATTGACATAAATTAAGAATAAAAGTGGCCCGAGAATTGAACCTTGTGGTACCCCAAATGTTGTGTTTTGGCAGTGGCTTAGCCTATTATTAATTTGAACACAAAATTTCCTATTATGTAAGTAGTTTCCTAACATATTTAAAATTTTTCCGCGAAAGCCGTACAAACACAGTTTTTGTAAAAGGATTTTACTGTCCAGAGTATCGAAAGCCTTTTGTAGGTCGATCATAATAGCACCAGCAAATTTGCCTTCATTTAAAGCACGTAGTACGAGTTCGTTTATTTCATTTAAGGCACCTGCAGTTCCAATCCCTTTTTGATAGCCAAATTGTCTATTGTAAATAATTTTATGTTTAATACAAAAGCTTACAATTTGTTTCTCAAAAAATTTTTCAATAAGCTTATTAATGACAGGAAGTAATATTTAAGTTTTCTTTGTTGCCTTTTTTATAAATCGGTCTTAGTGTTTGTATTTTTAATTTATCCGGCCATTTTTCGTGACTAATTATAGAATTTATCAAAATGATTAACATTTTGGAAGTATTTTCCTCACTATTTTTTAGATGTTCAATCAAAAAACCGTCATGTCCGCTAGATTTTTTATTTTTAGTAGAGTTTAATATTTCTTTTAATTCATATGCTGTAGGTGGTTTTATGAACATGGTTTTGTCAATAGTATTTACGTTTTGCATATTATTTTTTAAATGAATTTTGTTTAGTAAGCTCATCCTTTTTTTTCCACTTTTTAATATTGAAACTTGGGAGGCAAAATTTTCAGAAAATTTATTACATAATTCTGTAAGATCTTCATTTTTGAAGCACTCTTTCATATGCTTTTCTATGGTTTTTTTGTTGGTCCTGCCCGTGAGATTGTTGATTTTTTCCCAGGTTTTTTTACTGTCGTTAGCAAGTGTTTTAAAGAAGTTACCATAAAACTCTTGCTTTGTAATAGTGATTTGTCTACTAACTTCATTTTTTAGCTTATTATAATCTGCTTTTAAGTCGTCAGTAAGACCCTTTGTTTTTTTTACCCGCATCCAAAGTTTGTTTTTCTTTTCAATCAAGTTAAGAAGTTTCTGATTCATCCACTCGTTTCTAATTTTTGTTTTGACATTATTTTCATTGACTTTGGTACGATCTCTTACATATATTTCAGAAACTGTTGCCTCAATTGCATTGTATATGTTGTTTGGTGTGTCCTTTTTGTCAAGGAATCCCAATTAACATTATTTAATTCCTTTACAATCTTTTTATCCAAAAATTTGAACACAAAATTTCTCTCAGGTTTTGAACATTTGCTGAAGTTATTATCGTTCCAGATTTCGAGTGCAGTATAGTAATGATCAGCTGGTTTTAGATTTATCACATAACCTTTAGCGTATGTTTTATGTAGGTTTGTAAGAATTAGATCAATGCAGGATCTAGTAATTTTATCCAATCTACATTCCACTCTTGTTTCAGTTCCAATTTGTTGAACATACCCAAGACGAGCGATCATGTTTTCAAACCTTTCGATATCTGGTTTTTCCGAGATATCCTGTGTCTCTTTCAAAATATTGAAATTCAGGTCACCGATGATAATTTTATTAACGTTTTTAGTTTTGTTATTATCAACACGAAATTGTTTAAGGCATTTGATGAAATTCATTCTATTAGATGATGGTCTACGATAACAAAACAAAAAGTTAAGACTCATCATTGTGACAGAATGTTAAGTTAATGGCATCATTGTCATCGAAATGTAGAACATTATGTACAATTTCTGTAAATTTATTATTTTTGAAAAAAACAAAGATGCCTCCTCCTTTTTCTTTTTCTCTGCAGATTTGAAACCTAATAAAATGTTCAATATTGTATAAGGATGTTTCAATTTGTTTAATATTAAGTTCACTGATAGCAATAATAGCTCAATCAATTTTTGATTGTGCCATATCGATAAGACATGTATGCACTTAATTGAGTCATGATTATTTTCATTAAAACGTTTTTTCAAACTGCCAAAATTGTTAACAATTTCATTTACCGAATCGTCGTTAAACTCCTTTTGTGTTGAATCGTGTGGTAACATTGTCACTGGAGTAGCAACTGTATTTGTTACTTGTTTTTCAGTTTCTGCTTGGCTTACGAGTGTTTCTAAATCTGCGTCACTTTTAATCGTGGTAATCCTTTTATCTTTTTCGTTTTTTCTTAACTGAATCTTTCCTTCCTTAAACCAGATGAATTTGTAGTGAGTGCGTATAGGTTCTGTTTCGCTCGCCAAATCAGAGATTTGTAGAACGGGGTCAGGTGTTCATTCACATAAATTTTTTCCATGTTTCCATTTTGAAAGATATCATTGTTAGTTAATCTACCCTTTTTTCCGGGTAACCACGCATCTCTGAATTGTCGACTTTTAAATTGTATAATAATGGTTTCAGGTACATTTTTCTTCTTTGTTGGTAGGCTACAACTCTGTAGATTGTGTCTTTTATGTCCTCGTTGGGCTCAGTTTCCACTCCGTAGATTTCCACCATTCGGTTTCGACTATATTGTTCAGCTTCATTTTGGTTTTGTTCAATCTTCTTGACTGCCGTTTTTAATTCAGTTGTATCAGTATGTTTCGTTACAGATTTACCAGTTGTATCTTCTAAGATTTTTATTCTTGTTAAAATGTGGGCCATTTCTTTTTTTATCGAGGTATTTTCTTCTTTTATCTCTTCGTATTTTTTTTCCACGAAGTCAATGCCTTCAAGAATTTTTTTCATCTCGATGTTTTCTTTCTTCAGATCCTCACATTTTATTTCAAGATGATTAAGTCCTTCCAGTATTTTTTCATTTGATTTTTTTATTTCGTCACTTTAAGATATTAGTAACTCAATTTTTTTCTGTAATTTGCAGATTGATGTTTTTT
>JAHWFP010160885.1:0-22802 GCA_023313725.1 Lithobius niger | reverse complement strand
CATTTTATTTCAAGATGATTAAGTCCTTCCAGTATTTTTTCATTTGACTTTTTTATTTCGTCACTTGAAGACATTAGTAACTCAATTTTTTTCTGTAATTTGCTGATTGACGTTTTATCATTGTTTTTTTCGTTTTCATCACTACTGGTCTCAGTTTCGTTTTCATCATCATCCTTTTCATGAGGATCCACACTTGGTTTGCTACGGCATCTCTTACACCTCCAGATATCACGTTTTGCTGGACCCATAGATTTAATCGTCGATCTGGCCAGTCCGGAACAGTCATAATGAAATTTGCCATTGCAAAGTTGACAAATTAAGACGTCTCCTTCAGTTGTTTTGATTGGGTTTTCACAAGTTTGGCACCTCGACATAACAAATCACGGCAGCGCTGCACTTCACAGCACTGCACTTCACACTTCACTGCATGACAATACAAGTGTTCGCTCGCACACGTACGTCATTTGTTGACCGTGAGAAAAAACGTCACTTACGATCGTCAGGAAGAACACAAGGAAATTCGCGTCGCATCAAAGTTTCAAATAAGCAATCCTCGAGAACAAAATAAGTTACCAATACATGGATGGTCAGCAAATGAGCACTGGAATGAGCTGCATCCATGTATCCTGGTTTCGGGGAGTAGTTCACGAATTTCTGATGATAATAAGAAATAATAATAATAATAATATTTATTGCACAAAATTCTCGAAGCTCAAAGAGCTTGTGTGAGAAGTAAAACATAAAGGCAAAACAATACAAAAACAGAAAACGAATAATTATTACAATACAGAATAATAATTAACTTACATCAATTTTTAGTAGTATTACCTTCAGCAGATTCTGCATTTATTTATTTATTTGCTATTTGTTACATTGCATTTACTTTAAAGGTTTTTAGTTTTAGTTTTTAATTTTCCAGTGTTGTCAAATTTTATGCAATTGCCAGACAAGCTATCAACATCTGGATTCCCCATTTAAGAGAATCAAAGATTACCATAACTTTTTTTTAATTACACGGTGAAAGACTGTTGATAAATAAGCCAATAAGAATTATAATAATAATAATAATAATGATAATAATAAATTCATTGCGTTTTCAAGGCTCATGAAAATGAAAACTTTCATTTTAAATGAAAACTTGTGAGAGCCACAATACATACAATATTGTATACAATAAATAAATAATACACTTAATACATAATAAATTACGCAATATATACAAAATGGTTAAATATGTACAAAAAGGAATTAATTTACAATAAAATCTGCTGTTTAATTAGTAATTAAATAAATAATAATAATGCTTTATTACATTGTATAAATACAAAGGCACGAAGTTCACTAGGAACTTGTGTGTGCAAAGCAAACAATTAAAAATATTGAACTTATTATAATAAAAATAAAACTATTTACAACTTAAAATTAACATACATTAAAATGGCTTCAAATAGTTATTTTAAAAATAAAACTAGTTACCAAAGACTAAAATTAAAGTTATTTACAATAAAAAATGGAATTCGACAGTAGTCAACAATGCTGGTGTATAAGATATAAAATTACTAATGACTTTAGTTAAAAACTAATTTGAGGAAAAAACCAATTTTTTCAAAGACCTTTTAAGCTCAGAAAAACTTGTTACAGTGTTAAATGACTCACTAAGCTGATTAAAAATGTAGGGTGAATAAAAGTCTAAACATTTGGTACCATAGCTGTTTCTACACTTAGCTGTTGGTAGCACTGTTTTACTGTGTCTGTTAGGCCTTTTTAATTTCAGACTTTCATAGCTGGTCTTTTCAATAAAGAATCTTTTCAACATAACAGTATAATCTCGTAGTTGTGTAACATTAAATATTTTTTCTTTTTAAAAAATCTCTTTTGTGGATAGATTATGTCCACAGCCAAACAATATCTTGACAGCCCTTTTATGTATTCTCTGTAACTTCTGGATAAGATCACAAGTTGCAAAACCATAAACTTCTATCCCATAACGAAGATGGGATGCTATCCATGCATTATAAACAATTAATTTGTTTTCTTTATTTAAGAGATTCCTAATTTTATACAACTTGGGTAAAATCTGTTTCAGTTTAGTAATCAGTTTTTGAATGTGTATGTCATGCTTCCAATGTTTATCAATGTTCAGACCAAGATACTTAGCGTCATTTACATCCTTGAGTTTGAAACACATAGAATTACAACTGCCATCTCTTTTACAACACTGCCTGTGAGCAATAATAGTTTTTCTGTTTCTAATTACCATGTGTGGTGTATGAAATTGTATACAAACAGTTTTTTGTTCATTTAAGAATAATTCATTTGCAGAACACCAGTCACAAAAATTGTCAAAATCATGCTGAAGTGTTCTAATCATTATCTCGTAATTATAATGTATAGAGAGACAGATTACATCATCAGCAAAAAGAAGGAATATTGTTTCTCCAAGATAATCTTCCAAGTCATTTATAAAAATCAAAAACAACAAAGGACCCAAAATTGAGCCTTGTGGAACACCAAATTCACAATCAATAATATTACTGTTTTCATTATTCAATCTGACACAGCTAGTTCTATTTTTTAAATAGCTTTTTAAAATTGCATGTATTTTACCCCGAAGGCCATAATTAGTCATTTTGTTTAGAAGAATATATCTATCAATAGTGTCAAATGCCTTCTGTATATCAACGAGCACACCACTTACAAATTTCCCTTGATTTAATGCTTTGGCAATAATTTCATTAATAAGTTTAAGAGCATCAGTCGCACCTTTTAATTTTTGGAATCCAAATTGTTGTGTAATGATGACTTTATTCTTATCAAGGAACCTTTCTATTTGAAGAGCAAAGAACTTTTCAATGACTTTATTTATAATTGGCAGAAGGGCAATAGGTCTGTAATTATTATAGTCTTCTTTCACACCATTTTTAAAAATAGGTCGTAAAACTTGAATTTTTAGTCTATCTGGCCAATCCTCTTTTTCAATTATACTGTTAATGAGAAAACAAAAGAAAATAGCAGAGTTATCACTACTCTTCTTAAAGTGATCAACCATAAAACCATCAATTCCAACAGAGTATGTGGATTTCATATCTCGCAAAATATTTATAATCTCCAAAGGTTCTGCACCTTTAACAAACATGGTGTGCTTTACACAAGGTTTAGCTTTTCTCTGCTTTATCCCATTTCTATTATAATTGTATTTATTTCTTAATTTTTTAGCTTGTGACACAAAATTATTATTAAAATTGTTTCTGACAACCTTTATACCTTCTCTATGAAAGATTATAATAATAATAATAATAATAATAATAATAATAATAATAATAATAATGTATTTATTTATTTCAATAGCAAATTACAATCAAATTGCAATTGTAATACAGCTTGTGTGAGTTCATACAAAGCATCTTATTCACAATTTTTTGCTATTATTAACAACACTTCACCCTGGTTTATTTTATAGGTTTATTTAATTGCAATGGGTATTTTATTTTTATTATCTTGTTAGTTGCTAGCTATCAAAATTTATGCATCTTTTGTCATGGTATTTTTTATTTTTATCTTGAAGTCTTTTAAATTGTTGTACTCCAACATATTTTTGGCAATTCATTAAAAATACATGGTATATAATAAGTTCTATTTCTTTTCCCATATTTATTATTCCATGTCGGTTGTGAGAATGTTTGTTTATTTTTCCTTAGTTTTATTTCTTTCTCTTTATTATAGATTTTAAATTTATTTATGTAATAATTTTTTGTTAATATAATATAATCGGAGTTTTATAATTTATAATATTTCGTTCTCTTTAAAAATGTCATTTGTTTTTTGTTCTTTTCCTTCATAGCCAAATAAAACTTTAATAATCTTATT
The DNA here is from genome assembly GCA_023313725.1 of Lithobius niger. Lineage (NCBI taxonomy): Eukaryota > Metazoa > Arthropoda > Chilopoda > Lithobiomorpha > Lithobiidae > Lithobius > Lithobius niger. Next base: position 18,935 of record JAHWFP010160885.1, on the reverse strand, counting down.
TTGCACTTTTTGTAATATTTCGATCAAGTAGTCCGACACAAATCCATAAAGTTCTATGCCGTATCTTATTATACTTCCAATCCAAGCATCGTACACTATTTTCTTATTTTTTTGTGTCTAGTATCTTTCGCAGCAGATACATCTTTGGTAGAAATTGTCTTATCTTGGATATTAGTTGTAATATATGCGTTTTGAAATTCCAATTTGAATCAATTTCTATACCTAGGTATTTTGTAGATTTTTTTTTTATAAATTTAAACATTTTTCATTACATATTTCATCTTTATTTTTACCATCCAAGTTCCTACAGTCACCATAATGTTTAATTATTCCAATAATTTTGCTTTTATTCATTTTTGGTACTGTAATGTCCATTTGTACTGTTTTTTCTTTGCTAATGAATAATTAATTTTCAATAAACCAATCATTTAATGTTAAAATCATGTTGTAAATTACTCATCATTTTTTCGTATTTGATATGTATTGAAACGATGATGGTATCATCTGCAAATAAAAATATTTCTGTTTTTTCAAGATTTTCTGATATGTCATTTGTGTATATTAAATAAAGTAGTGGTCCTAGTACAGAGCCTTGTGGTACTCCAAATTTTGTTTCAATTAAGTTGCTGTTTATGCCCTGTAGCTGTACTATTGTATTCCTGTTACTTAAGTAGCTTGTTAGAATATTATAAATTTTCCCTCTGAGTCCTAACCGTTTACACTTTTCTAGTAATATGTTATTATCAAACGTGTTAAATGCCTTTTGCAAGTCTACTAGCACTACACCAACATACTTCCCTTCATCTGATGCTTTTGTAATTGTATCATTCAAGTTTATTAGCAAGTCAGTTGTACCCTTATTTTTTGTATATCCATATTGGCTTTCATTTAATAATTTTATTTTATCTAAAAATTTTCTTATTTTATTTGCAAAAAAAATTTCTATTTTTTTTATCAATTATAGAGAGTAATGCTATAGGTCTATAATTATTTTTATCCATTTTAGATCCTTTTTTATACACTGGTCTTATTACTTGGATTTTTAACATATCTGGCCACACTTCTTTTTTAATCATTGCATTTATTAGCTTTTGCTGTATTTTTTTTTTTTTTATGTGTTCAGTTTGTATTGTGTCAATTCCTGTTGCATTTGTATCTTTTAACTCACTGATTAATTCTATTATGTCTTTATCATTTGCATAGTCAATGTACATTTTTTTTTTGTTACAGTCTGGATTGTTTTTGATTTTGCTCTCATCTTTTTATAAAAATCTCCACTTTTGTACAAGTCGTGTTCTTTCTTAAAGCTTCCTTTCAGATTTGGGACTTGTTTTGAGTACACTTCATTAAAATCATTTGTCAGTTTTGAGGTACATTCTCCCTAATAATAATAATAATAATAATAATAATAATAATAATAATTTATTTACGATTAAGCACGAAACTGAGTAAACAGTTTGTATGTGCAGATCAATACAATTACATTTAAATATAAACATATTTACAATTAAAATACAAATACACTTAAAACAGAAACATATTTACAGTTTGTTATTGTGCTAACATATACTTAGCTTTAATAAAATTAGTATGTACTAAGAAATATATATATATATATATATAAATTAGGTTGTTTTAATTCTCTGTTCATTTTCCTAGCAGCCATTCCTTTATTTTCTTTTTCATAACATATGTTGATTTTAGGTTTCTTAAATTTTCTGGCAATTTGTTGAACATTTTTGGAATCAAGTAGTTAAGATTTCTTTTTCCATATGAATTTCACCATGCAGGGATTTTTAACCAATGATTATTATTACTTCTGGTTTTTCTTGGTAGTGGAGTTTTATAGTCTTGTGAAAAGTAGTTTTGCGTAATTATTCCATACTCAAGGAGTTGTTCAATACCGAAAATATTATTTTCTTTGTAATTTCTCTAGTTTTCTTATACTTATTTGTCATAAATAAAGCTTTTAGGGCCTTGTTTAATACTTTTTGTAAACGTTGTACTAATCCCGTTGATGTTGAACTGTAAATATTGCTTGCGTATCGTATTTGTGACATAATCCATGCTTCAAATAATGCTTGTTTTGTTTTTTGATTTATCATATATTTCACTTTGTAAAGCATAGGAATCGATTTTCATATCTTTATAATGAGATTATCAATGTGATTGTAAAATTTCCAATTTTTATCAATTTCTATTCCCAAGTATTTTGTAATTGTGACTTTTGTTAGTTTTGAACATTTACAATTAGTTGACTTAATACAGTTGTTGCTATGTAATATAATTTCATTCTTGCCAAAATTCATATGTGATGTACCAATTTGCATGAAACATGTTTTAGTACTACTGATGTATAGTTCATTCTGATCTAAGAATTGAGTGATTTTATTGAAGTCATTTTGAAGATTTCTTATCATATTTATCTCGGACGTGTTAATGGATAGTAGGAAAATGTCATCTGCATACAAAGTAATATATGTATTCCAATCACTAGTGTGAAGATCGTTCACATACAACAGGAATAAAAGTGGACCAAGGATTGAGCCTTGTGGGACCCCGTAATGAACATTTCCCATTCGATACAGATATTTTCAATTTGTACACTGCATTTTCTATTTGTTAGATAGCTATTAATAATATTTAACATTTTACCTCTTAAACCAATGTTATAAATCTTTTCCAATAAGATATCCTTTTCCAAGGTATCAAAAGCTTTCTGTAAATCAATAAGTATTGCTCCAATGTATTTACCCTCATCAAGTGCTCGTGTGATGTGATTATTTATATTAGTTAAAGCTCCAATAGTATTTTTACCTCTCTGGTATCCAAACTAATATTGAATTTATTAAGATAATTTTCAATGCTTTGAGCGAAGTACTTCTCAGCTATTTTATTCAGTACTGGTAAAAGTGCAATAGGACGGTAGTTATTGCAGTCAGCTTTCTCATCTTTTTTTATAAATTGGCCTTATAATTTGCAATTTTAAAGCATCCGGCCAAGTTTCCTTTTCAATGATTGCAGAAATTAGGGGTATCATGAACTCAGTTGTTTTATCTTTTGTTTTTATAAAGTGGTCCATATAGTAACCATCATATCCTGTTGAAGATTTAATCTTTACACTATTCAAGATTTTATAAATATCGTACGCATTTGGCGTTGTAATGACCATGGTGTTCTGCATTAAATTTTTACGCTTATGGTTTTTGGAATTAAAAGAACTGTTCAATTTAGTTTGTTAAAGTTTTGGAACTTGATCGATAAAGTGTTTCACCATTTTATTACAAACCTTTTTAGTATTATGATCTGGAAAAGCTTTTTTAATCGCTTCATCAATGTTTATTTTATTAGTTTTCTTACCAGCAATATTATTTAGTTTATTCCATATTTTACTACTGTCCTTAGCATTATCTTTAAAAAAAATTATTATAATGATCTTGTTTTGCTTTATTTATTTTTCTTTGTACTTTTAATTTTAAATCTTTGTATTGTTTAATTAGGTCTTTTGATGGATTTTTACTCTTGCTTATTTTAGACCATAAACCATTTTTATCATTAACCATGTTTAACAATTCAATAGTCATCCATTCATTTTTCATAGTTTTCCTCACAGGTAATTTTTTATATGGTATTTTGTTGTTATTATAGATCTGTGTGATTTTATTTTCAATTTCGTTATAAACATCATTTGGATCATCCATTTTATATAAATTTTCCCAATTAATATTGTTTAGTTGTCTAATAATGTTCTTATTGTTTAATTTGTAGCTGATTTTTGTGTTCGCTTTTTCCATGTTATTTAATACTTTATTGTGCCAAGTTTCTAAAATAGCAAAATAATGGTCGGCAATTTTAATTTTAACAACGTAACCTTTTCCACTATCTTTGTAAAAGTTAGTATAAAAAGGATCTAAGCAGGATCTAACCATTTTTCCAGCCTTCATTTCTTCTCTCGTGACCGTATTAATATGTAAGGTATATCCCATAGCTGCCATAAGATTTTCAAATCGCTCAATATCTGGTTTTTCTGATATATCTTGAGTTTCCTTTAGTAGATTAAAATTTAGGTCACCTGTGATAACCATATTTACAAATTTCCATCCTTTTTGGACAATAGTAATGCTTTCATTGCTTTTATGAATTTAATTCTGCTTGAGGAACGTTTTCTGTAAATTACAATAATATTATATTTATGGTTTCCCATTTCAAATTTTATATCTAGAGCATCATTGGTGTCTAGTTTTATACTTTCATATTTCTTAGATAATTTATCCTCTCTAATAAACACCATAATTCCACCTCCTCGAGAATCACCTCTACAAACTCCTAATTTGTTATAGTTTGGAATATTATAACAGCTAAGTTCCTCTTCTTTTATATTAATTTCGGTTAACATTATGATGTCCTAAACAATTGACGTAGTTTCTAATTCCATCATCAAAAGATCCCAGTTCAGACGACAGTTGCGAATATTAACATGTATGTATTTTAGTTGTTCAGTATCATTAGGAATTACGAATTGGTGCTCGAGCTCAGCAAAGCTATCCATCGTCGCAGTCACATAGTTCTGCTCTTCATTTTGGACTGTCATCATTCTTGGAGACATCTTTTATCAGTTGTTCCAGTTTTTCTTCGCTATTCACTGTGCATGCATTTCTATCGGTCTCGTCTTTTTTCAAATTTATTTTGCCGTTTCTAAACCATATGTATTTGTAGTATGGCCTCATACTTTGTTTGGTTTTCCACATGAGGGTCTTGAAAAAAGGTGTTTAATGTTCATTTATATACACTCTTGTTTTGTTTCCATTGTTGATAAGTCATCATTTGTGATTTTAGCTTTGGTTCCTACCCATGCATCTCTATATTCTCGACTTCGAAATTATTATTATTGATTCTGTTCTTGGTTTATTCTTCGTTGGAATTCTGTGTGCTTTCTCTATTTGTGTGTCATGGTAATTCTTGAGCTGGAGGTAATTCACTAATCTATGAACAGTGTCTCGCACGTCTTCATTTTTGTGCTTTTCAACACCAACTATTTCAATATTTCTGTTGCGACTATATTGTTCACTTTCTTCTTGATTTTGTTTCATTTTTTTCATTTCAGCTTTTAAATCATTTGTGTCTTTTTCATTGGTGTTCGTTTTTTCGATTTTGTCTTCCAAACTTTTAAGTCTCTTTACAATTCTTACATTTTCTTTCTTAATTTCTTCATTTTCTCTTCTCATATCTTCATACTTCTTTTCCATAAAGCTGATACTTTCCATTATCTTATCTATGTTATCTATCTTTGATTTCATTTTCATTAACTCATCCAACTTCCTTTCAATTCGACACAACATTTCTTCACTATCCTCTGGAGCTACGTCGTTATTTTCTGTGTCTGGCAAATCTTCATTGTCACTTTCATCAGTATTGTTATGTCCGTCCTTCTGACTGCCATCTTCTTGATTTGTAGAATTTGTTTGTGGTTTTTCTGCACCTTTTACATACCCATTCTTCTTTCTTTTTCTTGCTGTAGGCCCGTATAGTGCTTGAAGCTAGTCCTGAGCAGTCATAATGAAATTTTCCTTTGCATTGATGGCATGTTAGAAAGTCACCTTCGTTCGTTTTAATTTTCTTTTCACAATCTTGGCATCTGGCTGTCATTTTTGTTTTTCTGTGTTCGAAAATTATAAAAACTTGAACCAGATTGTAACTGGGTTATAGACCAAGTTAAAACTAGTTCACTTAGGTTCATTCTGGTTCACTCAATCAAACGCACCATTTTTTCCCCAAGATCTGGATAGATCACTTGTAAACAAACAGTTTTGCCTCAAATAAAACTCTTTCCTACATACATGAAAATGCGTCCCACACTACCAAACTTAGTCATGATATGCTGCAGATATTCATTCAGCCCCTTGTAATGTTCAAAGACTTGCCAAACCTCAGAAAGCTGTTTATTTTGAGTATTTTAGTGGACATCGAAAATCAACCTGCTCAACTGGGCGTCGCCATTTTTTTTAATAATAATAATAATAAGTTTTGTTTAAATGGTTCGAAGTTTGTAACAAGCTTGTGTGAGCAACAATAATAATTTTTTATTGCCACGAAATATCCATAACTTATTTTAACATAGCAGTTCTCTACCCCCCCCCCCCTCGCCCATGGAGTCCTATTATCCCTAGCTTGAAAGTTGGCTTCCCTGCCAGTCTCATAACTCACTGCGCATGACAGGAACTGACCTGTCTATAAAGTGGAGCGCAGCATCTTTCTTCCTAGGGCAATTGCGTTAGCCAGTTGTTCTTGGAGCTCTCTATGGATTCACCAGTTCACCTAACGAGTGCGGCCTTATCCTGCGGTTCCAAAGGGGGGGGGGGGTCTCGATTTCCTCTCTCAAAGCGCCTTGTGATGGGACCGCTCCGCTTTCCACTACACTATCTGACTCTTCTACATCGATTCGTATATCACAGAAGCCACACCGTATTTCCAAGGGTAAGGAGCCGCAGCACGTTGGGACGATCTGCCTGCCGCTGCAACTCCCTTCCTACATTTTTCCGAAGCTTCTTCAGGAGTTCCCTTCTTGTGGGTTCGTTCCAACGGTTCGGGCCTCACCTGTACCTTCTTAGACCGATCCTCCCTTCACCATTTGCTTCAACGCCTCTAGGAGGATTACCAAGTCGTCCTCCAAGGTTTTACCCACCAATGGGTATGCAAATACCGATTCCCTTTTCACAATTCCAAAGACAGTTTGTCTTCCTTCGACGAATCCTATCGATTGTTGCTTCCCGGGGCCATCCAGACTGTTACCCCCGGTTCCCTTTATTCCTGACTCGGTTCCTTCTCCACCTTCTACTCTTGTTTGCCTTGAACCATGGTCCTCCGATTCTTCGAGTCCGGATTCATCAGACTTCTTACCTCTTGGACTTGTGGTTGGGCTTAAAATGTGCGTACGGACAAGGGCTACCCTCACACCGAGTTCGCTCTCATTCTCCGCTTTAGGTTTCTTGGACACCGTTCCCACTTGTGCCCGGTATCACACCTCTCCAGCAGGAGGATGCCCCGATCCGTCTTCCCGATCCGAGACCAAAGAACGTTGCTCCACTTCCACTCATCATCAATCCTGCACTGCTGATCTTTCACCATTTCCTGCTGATGCTTCACTATGACAGTCCGATTCCCCTGCATCACCTTAGCATCACTCTGATCCATCCTTCAGCAACCCACAAGATTCATTCTTTCACCAACCCTGCATAGGCCTCGTCTTCGGTTCCAGACAGGTTGAGTCAAGCAGACGACAAAGTCCGGCCTTCACGCCCTTTCTCAGGCCTGATTTGTGCCATCAGGATCGCCATGAGCTATGACTCCTTGCCGGTTCCTCGCCTTCATTTCATCTCTTCAGGGATCGGCTGGTCTTCTCCTCGGTTGTCCACGATTACTGCAACCACGGACTCCCTTCTGACCACCTTCGCTCCGCACGTATCTCATCTTCTGCTCGATCCCACACCATCTTTAATTTCAACGTCGGACATAAAAAAAATGTGTTGTATTGTCATAAACCATATTTGAGTTTTTGACAATACAACGCATAAACGAGAAAGTCTGAAATCCAGCCAGCATGTGATCTCATCCACGATTTCCCCAGGTGAACATCAAGTTCTCTCGATCCTTCTCTTCAACAACCACCACCGCCATCGATTCCTGACCACTTCTGATCTCCCATCAAGGTAACGATTTTCGTCTTGATCCTTCAACCTCTCCTTCTGCATACCTCCTCTAGAGGTGGTACACTGGCAGCAGCAACGATTCCTTACTGCTCCCGATTCTACGTTAAAGCAGTGAGCTGCATTCGGGTTCTCAGTCTCTTCTTCTGCACACTGCCACCAGAGGTCGCATCATCAGTAGCGCGCGATTTCAAATTGTAACGGTCCCCTCATCGGCTTTTACTGTGCGGACCAAAACTGACCATGTCTTCTGACTCTTCTTCTTCCGAAGACCCATTGCCTCCCACCCAGGTCGTCAACGTTCCTGACCCCAAGCCTTGTGTGTGTGTCGGTTTTGCCGCAAGGACAAAAGAACACTTCGATCCTCATCCCTGCTGCCAGCATCATCGTGAGTACAACGGTATGGACTGTAATTATGTGCCATCTGTATCCAGATATCTCCAGCGAAATGGAAAGAAATCCGCCGTCGCCAAAGATGTTGTATACTAAGGGCCGGATCACCAACGACGTCAAAAAGAACTCCCACAAACTACTAGTGCTACTCTATCCGGATCGCCAACTTCAAAAAAAGTGTCCTCCACAACAACGATTCCATCTTCCTCTCCGGATACATTTAGTGCGATCCCAGGCCCCTCTGGGTTCCGTCCTCCACGTCCTACGTCCTGCCAAAAAAGGAGATTAGGATAAAGAACGTTCAATTCCCCATGGCCAAAGGCAAAGGCGTAGCCTTGGGATTCCGGGTGTTCCCTTATCGCAACCAAATTACTTCACAAATCACACTTCTTTCTCTTACGAAGCTACTTTGGACCACGAGGGGTCCTGCTCATGGTTTGGTTCCCACTTCCTGGACTGGGATTATTACTCCTCGCCTGGTTCCTTATTTTACTATCAACTTTCGTTCTGCTTCATCAAGATGTCGACTCGTCAAACAAAGAACCTTTAACAGTTATTCACGAAATTGTGCTGTGACAGCAGCACTTTTATTCTGGACGACTCCTTCCCATCCTCATGCTTCACGATACGCTTCCTCAACATTTTCGGCCCGGTTTCTCTTCTTTCCTTCTATGTTCTTCCCTCACCTATGATTTCGCTTGGCTCCCGTGCTTCCTTGCTTCACCGCATAAATAAACTCGAACCTCAAACCGGCTAGGACGCCCGAACAACCATCGACAGCGGAACGGTGTGCTTCTCCTCGACATTTACATTCCTCGCTGCTTCCCGCGGTACTTTTGCCAGGATCTTCAGCTACTTGCGCCCGGCTAGATTACGATCCACCTCACTACGATCCTGCTGGTTTTGCTGGGCGTTATTGTCCTGACTCACGCAAAGAGTTTTATCTGTCTTGCATAACTTTTTACCCATCCTGTCCTGTGCACCAACCTCAACTGTAAGGTTTCTACTACCTACCTCTTCTAGCAATACTGATCGCCTGCTTCACCAATCCCCTTTTCTGCTGATTCAACGAGACGCCTGTTCCGCTACCACACATCGCCTCATTGATTCCAGCGTGCCTGCGGCAAAGACTCAAGACCATCTTCACACTTCCCGTCCAAAGGTAGGTTGGCATGTTGATTATTTGCAATTCTACCTTCCCCTTGGTGTCGAACCGTTTGTTTCTACCCCTGGCTTCTGCTGATTACCTAATGCTCGCCCATGGGACTGAGGATCCTGAGTCAAGGCTGGTAAAATTTTCGTGGACACTGTCCGTGGGGCTGCCGGCTCGTAACGTGGGTATTCCGAACCTAGCTCGCCGCCTTTGGTGACAAGGTCTGCTATGTTAAAATAAGGTAATGGATATTTTCGTGGCAATCAAAACACTAAAATACCAGGGCCACCTGGTTGATTTTAGTCTTTTTTGCCCTAACGAAAATATACAATACCTTTTACCCACCCAAGCCTCCCCTCGATGGACTAGGTTTCCGAGGGTTGGAAGAAAGTGCTGCGTTCCGCCGCGGATCGCTTATATAGATGGAGCCAGTTCCATTCATGCGCAGTGAGTTACGAAACCGGCAGGGAAGCCAACTTTCAAGCTAGGGATAATAGAGCTCCGGGGAGGGGGGGGGACTGCAATGTTAAAATAAGGTAATGTATATTTCGTTAGGGCAAATAAAAACTAAAATCTACCTGGAAGCCCTGGTATTTTAGTGTATTATTAATACTTATTTTTATTGCGTAAGTGGTATAAAGTTCAATAGTGAGCTTTTGTGCACCATGTGTAACGTTAACACAACAAAACCGCATTGAAAATAATTTTACAGTGTTAAAAGAGTGTTTTTGTCACTAATAAAATCAAATAGTTAAAAAGTAGTGTTTTTATTTAAAAACCAGAACGACTTATGTTATTTTGTATGTGCTCTCTAAAAGGTTTAGCTACGTTAACCTAAGACATCTACACAGTTAACGAAAGTAGCAAACGATTCTGACTTCATAACGATTGTGGACGCTGTGTTAGGCTGGGGTGGCTAACTAACATGATTCCACATTCACTTTGAACTCATCCTTACGCTTTCTCGAGTAAAGACAATTGATTTACTAAAGTTAAAGAATCATTTCACTACCATTTCAACCAGAACAGAACTGAAAATGAAATGCACAGATTGGTTTACACTGTATTATTTTTACAACACATTGAATGACTAAAAAACAATAGTTAAAAAATATCAGTCAAAAGTTTTGCTAGTTACTGAGTAAAACGTTTTTATCGTTAGATTAGTAGTACATGTAATAATAATATCTAATAAGTCCTTTTTAAATTACAAAAGAGCCTTGTACTCTTTAGCCAATAGGCCCATGAATTTGTGACTTTACAACGAAATAATTTGTACAAATATGAAACTAATGGCATTCGCCCTTGAAAACTGTCATAAATAATAAATCAAAAGCGTACCAAAATATGATATTTCAATAAACAATATATGTATTTCTATAAAAAAAAAAACAATGAAAGTTTTGTATTCAGATGCAGAAAACGAAACTTTCACTTATTTATTGAAACAATGAATTCTGTTTTCCATTTTGCGAAATTATGCCCCCTAACTTTATTTTTCCTCTCAAAATTTCATTTTCAAAGATACCAAACATAAGTGGTACTAATGAAACATTGTAAATGCGTAGTATATCCCATAATGGGAATAATAAGGTTGTACTGTACTAACGGAAATTACAACATTTTATGTTGGAAATTCAATATATTTATGATTAGGTTCATGTTCAGTATTACTATTTATTCAGACAGTGATACGAAATAGTTCAAATATTATATATGCTTTTTATGGTCACTGAGGGCACTCAATGCAGTGTCAACTGGTTCATTGTTGAGTCAGGAACCTCTGCATTCCGGACATGCTGCTGAACACGTCAGTAATTTCTTTCGGCATTCACATTTATTACTTCTTCAACTGGATTGACTGTTGCAATGAATAAGTTTCATGAAAGAAGCAGATGTATTTTGATATGACGCGAAGGTATCGTCATTTAGTAAAGTGCCAACATCAATTTGTGGCATTGCGGGTGTGTGTTTCAGTTGATTCTTCACTCGGGGAGTATGTTCAACATATGATGCCGACGTAAACTCAAACTTAATACACAAGCAAAACGAAGCTTGTATGGTTGGACAAGCAGAGACAGTTCACTGCTTGGCAGAAAATGTTTTGTCCGGCCATTAACAGATCTGGCTTCAACAACATTATGAGGAAGACTGTTCCACTGGTCAATCACACAATATGAAAAGAAGTGCTTCCCGACATTGATGTTCACATGTGTGCGTTGTAACTTGAGGTGGTACCCATTAGTGCCAACAGAGGGCGCCAAGCTAAAGTACCCTTTAGCCTCAGTCCGATCTATCCCACTCAGAATTTTGTAGGTGTGAAGAAGGTCACCTGTTACGTGATGGTCGTAACGGCTCATAAGGCCAAGCTCCCTGAGCCTAGCGTCGCATGGGAGTGCCCGCAGTCGTGGGACAAGCTTGGTAGCGCGCCTCTAAATGAGCTTAAGTAGCTGCTAGTCTTTAATAATAGTTGGGGGCTCTATACCTGAATCAGTATTCAAAGTGTGGCCTGATATATGACATGTAGAGTGTTTCAAGGAGGTGGTGCTGAAGTACGAAAAATGCTTCTTGATGCGGCCAAGCAGTAAGTTGGCGCGTCGGGCAGCAATAGCACATTGCCTGTTGACCTTACGGTTTGTGGTAAACGTCACACAAGCGATTTGACGTCAAGGACTTCAGGGAACTTTTAAATTCCGAGAAAATATGTAGCAGGAGGTTATTGGTGCCAACATTAAGCACCAATAACCGCCATGAAGCACTTCACATTTGCTAACACTGAATTTCATGCCATTGTGCAGAGCCCAGTTACTGATCTGGGTGAGATCACCTTGGATGGTGTTACAATCTTCAGTGTGAGGAGTTTGCTTGAACAATTTCTCATCATCAATGAAGAGGCTACATTGAGATTTAGCAAGGTCAGGCAGATTGTTGATAAAAAAAAAGTAGGGAAAGCGGGCATCCAGAACAGTTCCCTGCAGAACACCACTGAGGACAGAGGCCCAGTCTGAGGCACGTCCTTCATAAACCACTCGCTGTTTGTGGCCGGAGAGGAAACTTCTATGCCAATGTAGTAGGTTGCCAGTGGTACCATAGTTTTCGAGTTTCTGAGAAGACAACTGTATACAACAGTGTTGAAGGTTTTTTGGATATTGAGGAGAATAGCCGTCATAGCGGATATGGTTATCAACAGCGTTTTACAAGTAGTCAAAGAACTCAAGAAGATTGCTTTGGCAAGAGTACCATCACGTAAACCATGCTACCCTTTACAAATCGTAAAGGGTTCACATTAGTTGCAAAGTTGACTTTTAACTAACTTTTCAAGGAGCTTAGCCACTTGAGGTGTCAGGCTGATGGGGCAATTGTTTTTTGAGCTTGGCGGTCGCCGGCTTTGAATATGGGAATGATGTTTGCATTTTTCCACTGATCAGGAACGATCACTTTATCAAGAGACTTTTGGAAAACTATGGCAAGAGGTGTTGCAATAGTGGTGGACAATCTTTAATTATGGCGCAGTGAGTCTTTTCCACACCAGGGGATTGCAAGGGGTCGCCGTCCTCAACAGATAGCTTACAGTGCCTCACTAATGTTGATAGCGGAAAGAGCATTAGTTTGCACGAGCACATCAAGCAGTTATGTAGGTCCAGCATTAATGAAAACAGAACTGAAGTAATGATTCAGTTCATTGGCGACGTCTTGGGGTTTGGTGACAGTATATCCATTGTCTTGCTTAATGTGAATACAAGGTTTAGTCTTGTTCTTGCTTTGGAGATAAGCTTATTGTTGCTGTTGCATGTTGAAACAAGCTGTTTTAAACGAGACTTTCGTTTTGCGGATGTTGTCAGTTAGTAAATTGCGGGTCTTCACAGGAATGTGGTATTACACAGGTTGGTTACGAAATCAGTTAGGAAGTCGGTTACACAGGTCTGTTAGGAAGTTGGTGGCTTTTTTCTGATTCGAACAAATGTGTGGACTCTGCAGTCCCTTGCCAAAATATTTTCTTTTGTCGGTTATCCGTTTCACTTTATGTGCCACCGTAGATATCCACAAGTAGGAATCTTTGCACATCTTTCTTTTCTTGTCAGGTTTTGTGAAAACCTCAGCATTCTGATTCCAAATAAGTGGTAGGTTGTGTTACAAGCTAAAATCGCATGTGAAAAAAGAATATAGTTACAGCATTCGGCAGCAAGTTCGTGTTTCAGAGCTTTGATGTTCCACATTCTTGCTTTCTTCATTGAATTGTCTTTTGTAAACATTGACATTCACTGTTGCTACCATAGCTGTTGCAATATTCCTCAGTTTTTTGTCATTGACATCAGAAAATACGTGCTTATGCTGTTCACTTCTAACATATGCTAAACATGCCAGTTCATGCATTGTGCTCTTTACTTCTGTGCATTTTAGCAGTGATAACAACATCACTGTTCACAACATAAATGCCTTCCACCATAGAGGCAAAGCAAAGGTGACAACCGGAACTACAGAATACTGTTTAGCACGGTTACGTATAAAGACAAGAGTTAAAGACAAGAAACAAGAGTTGAAGACTGTGGTTAAGGCCACTTATTGACAGAAAAGATTCCTACTGCTCTTTTGTTTATGATGACTGCCTTTCCGTATTCCAATATGGGATCCCAAAGCTTCGAAACATGTTTTTGGTGTTGAATGCTGCAAATGTTATTTTTAATCACAAGCGATTTTAGGTTGTGATACACCCTCCCATGTATTTGGAATGGAAAAGGGTGTGATGTAAAGAAGCTTACAAACTTTGCCAATTTCAGACACTATGCTAAGGTTTTCACAAAACCTAACAATGAAATGAAAGATGTAGTCGTTCCTGGTGAAAGACTACTTGTGGATATCTCTAGTGGCACAGAAAGTGACACGTTGGATAACGTTCAAAAGAAAACATTTTGTCAGAGGACTGGAGTTCATTACATTTGGTCAAGGCAGAAAACTGTCGGCTACGTTAGCATCACCTGTTTATCATAGTGTCCAACTATATTACCAAGTCCAAGAATAGATTTGACCAAACAACCTGAATCCTAGATTAGGGTTTGAAATTGAATAATGATGGTACCTTCACTACGTGTCAAACAGACAAGTCTCTAGCACCAACTTCTCTCATGAAGATGTCATTGATAACCAAACCAGTTGTGGAAATAATAAAAGTGGATGCTGAAAGAAAGGATTGAAGTGTTTCACAACATATTTGGAATGCAGAGGTTCTTGCTCAACAGTGAACTAGTTTACAAGTGCAGTGGATGTCTTCAGTTACCAAGAAGATCGTACGCAATATTTGATCTACTTTGCTGCGTGAATACATTCTTAACATGAACCTAACCAGAAATATATTGCTTTTCCAACATAAGGTGTTTTAACTTCCATTATTACAGTATAACCTACTATATAACGAAATCATATTGAAAGACAAAATTAGTGTAAAAATAAGATTCATAAAGAAAAATAAAATCGATGGTTATTGAACCTTTCAATCATGATATTCCAAAAAATAAAAAGTAAAACCAAACAGCTTACAAGACGGGGGGGGGGGGGGGGGAATTATGTCCCCAAGTGCAGCACTTACTTTGCAAGGAGTAAAGTGAACAAGTAAAGCCTGGTGGGTTGTGTCCTCGCCTTCAAACCGAGTGAATCCCAGTATGAATCTCATGATTGATGTATGTGTGTGGGAGCTGGGGGTTGAGATTTGTTTACCTTGGTTAAAAGTACTTTCAAGTTGTCGAGAACCATCTGCTATAAAGCTGAGTAAGTCAAGTCATAGTTTAGATCTGATTTACAATCTTTTTGGTCTGGTTTGTTGAAAATACGTGTCTAATATTTTAGCTGTTCTTAAAATAAGCATTTTGGCTGTTCCATTGATGGCCAGAATTAATCAACAGCTTAAACATTTCTGTCACCATAAACATGGAGTTGGTGTCTCCTATAATACATTGGAAGACTGTCGTGCTTCCAGCCATAGCTGAGGGACCGGTATAGAGGGACAGTTTTGCTAGGTGATGTCAATCAGAAATTCCTAGGGTCTTTTACATGCCCTACTCGACATGAGCACAAGACATAAGGCCCTTTCTCTTTCTGAAAATGTCAGCGATACATGATGTCCGGGCACAAAACCAGGTCTTCTGGCATGTGAGATAGCTGTGCTAACCGTCAAGCCACGTTGCTCCATTCTCTTACAATGCTAATTGTAACCATTTAATGACAACTCTGTTGTACCGATAATTAATCCTAATTTTGTACCTCTGTTCCATGCACTTACCTGGGTTGCAATATCTATGAGGATTGGCAACTTGAGATGTTGACCCACTTCACTTCGCAAATAAGTCAAAAGACTTCCGTACGGCATGTATTCTGTAATGATATAAATTGGTTCTTCCTCAGAACATACTCCATACAAGGAGACCAACTTTTCATGGCGTAAATTCTTCATGATTGTAGCTTCTAGTAAGAACTGTTCTGATGTCATGCACCCAACTTTCAGCATCTTGACAGCAATATCGGTGTGGTTCTGCCATCGTGCTAAGAAGTTGAAAAGAAAAATTAAAGGTTCGTTGCCAGACAAGGATAAAACCAAGACAACAACATTTTAATTAATATCTTTGCATTAATCATACCCGCTCTTGTTAGGTGTCACTGGGCGACTAGATATTAGCACGACGTGGAAGGTTCAGTATGCTGTTGAGTTACAATTTTTTTTTAAGTGCAAGCCAATTTAGATAAAGCTTTCTTAAAACTTTTTTTTGTTATATTTTCAAAATAAATATTGTTGATGTGATGGGTACGTGAATTATTTTTAAAATAAGCCCTTTTCAAAACTGATTTCTTGCTACACCAACATCTTTTATTTAACTATTCTGTCAAGTCCATTGCCATATTTAGTCATTGGTATACTAATGAATCAAGTTCGTGTCATCATATAGACCCATCATTGTCATTTGTACCCTCCTCATTTGGCTTTTAGTCGTGTGTATTCTTTAATCAGGCTTGGATCTTTGGTTCTCGTCTTTTACGACGCAAGCTACCAGAACTTAGGTTCAAAGAGAACCCTCTTAAAGCTTGCAGCTCACCTTTGGACTTCTGCTCGGTGAATCAAGTTGACCAAATTAAAGAGAGTTATTTGTATAATGGACAAGGCATGCGTTTGTTTTTCTGCCTTTAGGGCAACAGAAGAAAAGCATTGAATATTTACTTCTAACATAAAGACACGATGGCAGTCGCAACTAGTAACCTAATATATAATATGTGTTGCGATAGCAACGGGTCTGGCAAGGACGGGGGGGGGGGGGGTCATTAACAGCCAGTCACAATTATACGTAAATACAGCATACTTAATATGGCCAAGGTATGGTAATTGAATAAGGTTTGGGGACAAATGCCTTACCACCAAGGTTAGACCTGCCAGAGACTCATTGGTCCCCGATGGCATTGCCAAACGTGCAGGACATGGGAAAGGTTTGAAAAGTGTAAAAAGGCCCAAAAAGAATTTGCACGATTAAAAAGTACAAACACCGCTAAAATATTGCAAGATATGCTACGGTGAATACTAAAAACTATATCACCCATATAGAGGATTTGTCATCACTTAAAAAAATAATAATAATAAAAAAATTTATCTAAGGCCAACCTGATACAACAGGGTGGCAGGACTACCACTAATGGCCTACATGCCATTAAAATTTTTTTTTAAATGATATATTTTAAGGAGACGGAAGGTCTTAGAACCACTAACACAGTTCCCAAAGGGAAGAAGGGTTGGGGGGGGGGGGATTGCTGGTGAGAAGAAAATAAACCATTCGGTGTCCGGTAGTAAAGGACGTTGCAGAAAAACGAGAAGCGGTTCCTCATCAAGCAACGTAGTGCAAACACTGTCTTTACACCGAGTGCATTCCAAATAAGGACCATGCGAACCGAGAAGAAATGCCGGCGACAGTCAAGGTTTGATGCAGGTATGGCCAACTTCCACTCGTGACCGCGTGTACAAATAAGGCATTGTGCAGGATCGAAAAACGGAAGGTAATACGGATTAAATTATGAAGTATCTTGTATGTAAGTACGAGGTCGGCTTTTATACGCCGAAGTTCAAGCTACTCCAGACCCAATCTTACAAGCCTTTCGCGATAAACAATTTCCCGGAATCCAGGGAGATATTTTCTATAACGGCGCTGGACTTTCTCCAAGGGATCAATATCCTTGGTCAGGTAGGGGGACCATACTGGTATAGCATACTCCAAGATAGGACGCACAAACACCTTGAACTTCCAAATCCTGGTGGCAACACACCCAAATAAAAAAAACACCTATAATTCACAATCATGAAGCGGCGGAATGCCGCAGTGGCAACTATCTGGCAATGTAAGGACTGTTTTAAATTTGTAGTGAACCGTATTCCTAGGTCCCTAACCTTCTTGGTTTGGGGTAAGGTCTCCTGATCAAGGAAGTACTGAGGGCACTTAATTTGCCGTTCCCACATGAAATGGGGAACATTTTTGATTCGAGATGGGAGCTGCCACCTTTGGGACCATGCAACAACGCCGTGAATGTGGGCATCCAATTAGCGTGACGGGAAAGAAGAAGTCGGGTAAGAAGGAAAGTAAAAGTATTTATTTTTTGGCTCAAGTTTAAAAATCTGACGAAATTTAGAAGATTGCTTAATTTTCAAAGGTATTATGTAACTCAAAATGACTTTTGCATTTTGTTTGCATTTTCTAATGATTAATGAGCATGCTTACTGAAAACTTTATTTTCTACCAATTGCACTACTAGACAAAAAAAAGAGTTGCAAACCAAGTCAGTTTCCGGAGCTCTGTTGGAAACTTCAGAGGAGATCTGAGGGTTAGGGCTTCCTATTATGATTAATATTATGACTAGTATTAAATTAATTTTATTTACATACGTATATTGATTTAATGTGTTTAACATAAAAACCAAGACAGATTTTGCATAAAATCTAACTAAAGTTGGGTGACTACCGTAATTGCAGCACTTACCATACCATACGTCTCCAAAGGTGCCAGCTCCGAGTTTTGTAACGAAGGTTATATCCTTTCTGTCTACCTCCCAATTATCTTTGGTTTTAAGAGACAAGTCCCACATATGAGGCTTCGGTTTGGGACAAACTGCTACGAGTTTGTGGCATAGACCATTGGCTCCTCCTACAAAAGAGGAAGAGAAAAAAAAAGAGAAATATCGCTTTAAAAAATCGTAGTAACTATGTTTTTCCGACATGTATGCCTTTGGTATGTGCATACTACGGCTTTCCTCCGTTTTTCAGTTCTACGTGTACTATGTTGTGTAATGTGTGATGTTGGTGTTATTAAAAGTTAGTTTAGGTTCCTTGGGCCGAATTTCAGCAGGCAGGGGACTGAAGGGAATGAGTTGCATAGCAGGGTGATGAAGCGGTAAATCGCATGATCACAATGGCTAGTCTCATGCTTCTTACTTAAAAGGACCAAACACAGCACGAGACGTACACCTATGACTTAAGTGTTGGGACATACACACTGCTGCTACGCTAAATAGAATTAAATGTTGCTCGATAAACATTTCTTGTTCGTGCTAACGTTAGCGAGTACAGGTAAGGATGTTGAAACTTTATTTCAATTCATAGCCTTCTGCCCAGTAAGTGGCTTAATTTTTTTTATTATTTTTTTATGGGTGGGGGGGGGGGGGGG
>JAHWFP010160884.1:68938-81674 GCA_023313725.1 Lithobius niger | reverse complement strand
CCCCCCCCCCCCCCCCCCCCCCCCCCCCCCCCCCCCCCCCCCCCTCCTGTGAGATCCATTTATGTCCATCAGGAGGCTGCATCAGGGCCGGATGCATAATTTTTTTTTCGTAAACAGTTCAGCAAGACTAGCTACATAGCTCTCCATGCAGCTCAGCTGCTTACACCAAAAAATCTGTTTAATGTGCCTTCACCTAACCTATCTATAACAGATCAGCAATACAGTCAATTTGCACACAATCACCACTATTGACTGCTAAGTAACGAAGTTTCGTAGTGCGATCCGACCCGCTTATCAGAACTGGTTATAAAAAAAAAGTAAGAAGGCCGGACCTGGGAGAATTGGCCAGGCCCAAAAATGTGCAGGCTTCTTGAAGCATTAGATGGATTAAAACGGCTGGGCGTAGGTGGTTTACCAGTATTAAAGACGTTATGCTCGAAGATGGCTTTAGCCAAAGTCAGTGGAACCCATGCCTATTTTACCGAGTTACCGATAATAACATAATTGCCATAATAACGTTGATGTTTTTCTGTTCCCCTGAGGAACTTACAGACCCGCCCCTCCGGGGTATAGAGAAGCGTTTCATTATCGTGGAGACCACGAATACACTGCATTCGGCTTGTTCATAGGGACTACCTCCTACAGCTTGTCACAGGTACCGTCTATTAATAAGACAATAAAAAAAATTTGATATGGAGGAGCGCAAACCAGTTGCAACACCTACCCTTACCTCCATCAACAATGATCATTGCGATCAATCATCTACGTTTGACAGTACCAGGTACCAATCATTTATAGGTTCACTTGTGTACCTTCGATCTGGTACCTGACCTGAAACTAGTCAAACGTTCATCAATCTCTCCTGTTATAACCCTAGGAGAACCCTATTGACCCTAGGAAAACCCTAGGATAACCCTATTGAACCCTAGGAGCGGTATCTGGTGGCCAGAATGAGAGTTGTACGACACATAAAAAGAACACTCCACTTAACCTTAGTGTTCTCCTCGAACCATCCATTTAAACCTCAAGGGTTCTCCAATGCTACTTGGTCAGTGACTAAGGATAGCTGGGGTTTTTCCGGCCATAATGGTACGCATGGGCAAGGGCTTAGTGGTTTTGAAACCCACCAAACAAAGGATGGCTGCTCTCAGTAGTGGCGAGACTGAACTGCTTGCTATGACAGAATGTGGTAAGGACTTGAAGTCTGGATTCGACAAATTCCACCAGCCCCGTCTAACAGACCAACCCTACACCTTATTACAGACAGCCAAGCAAGTACTGATCTTATTCAACGTTTAACTTCCACTCACTGCCGTCACTATGCAGTAAAGTATGGTTCTTCAGGGCCCTGACTGAACAGAATATACATATTATCTCCGTCCTACCAGGCAATCGACTTTGTCGCCAACCTGTTGACTCGATCCGTGTCTAAAGAAAAACTAGCTTCCTTTTATGTGAATTCAGTCTCTGGTAGACTACAGGGTCTACCCCTCCGCCACCAAGTTGAATGGTCTGTTATTAAGACCTTTTACTTCCTATTCAGACTTTAAAGGCTGATTCCCACCGAAATCGGAACAGAAAAGGAATAGGAAAACAGAACAAAAAGTACAACTATTCTTACCGAGGTCGAAAGACTTAAACGATCAGCCAATGGGCACTAGCTGACCAGCTCAAGGTAATTTAACCACTCCCCGACTGGCTGACCGACAAGCCTTCCCCTCTTTCCCCTCTCCCTCCTCACCTTGCTGGCTGCATTGGTTGGATTATTCCAGCTAATGAATAGATAAGATTTGTAAACAAACATAGAGGAAGAAAGCTAAAAGCGATCGTGCTTGTTTTCTAATATCATATCCCTTCCTTCATATCATGCTGTCCTTCGTAATCCTTGTGTCATAGGCAGATTCCCAATTTTTCCATGTTTTAAACGCTATTTTAAAGGGGGGGGGGATTGAGGCTTAATGACGCTATTTTAAAGGTTCCTTGATAGTCCTACTGCGTAGTATAACGGCCACGAATGTGTATTTTTATGTTCATCGCGGCAGTTTGCTCTTTTTAAAATAGGAATAACCGCGCTATTAGCGCACTTCTTCGATCAAGTTTCAAAGCGCCGGTGGCCGCCATACTTCTTTTGAGGCGAGCGGGTTGTGCGGCCTTGGTGTCACGTGCCTTGTAGGCGCGAGGCCATTGGTTAACGGATATGCACATCGAAACAGAATGAATCGGAAAAGCTGACCAGCAGTCGGGCGCATTTCGGAACGGAAAAGTTATCTGAAAGCGTCTGAGCATGCGCATTTGTGTACTTTCCCTTCCTTTTCTGATTCGATTCCGATTCCAGTTTTGGTGGGAATCAACCTTAATCCACATGGCGAATTACCCCTTTGTTTACCTTTTATTTTTTACTGCTTACCCCATCCGTTTAACATAAAACAAACTTTTTTTTATTGTCATCTTTTGGCCTTTTGAGTATCAGATGACTAATTAAGCTGTCAAGTTAAGCAGTGTTAAATACTGTAGGTTGCTATTTTATTTTATTTGTTTTATTGCAGCAGGAGTGTCACCTTTTGAGGTCATGTTGGGCGGGCACTTCGTGCAGTGATATCGAAATCTACTTACACATGATAGACTTATTGCCGCAGTTATGACATCTTCGGTGGGAAGGGTTGGTCAGCTGCAAGATCGATATCGTACTACTTTAGACAACCTCATGCTCAATACTGCAGACTTGGGTGTCTTCTCAAGGACAGATCTCAAACGCTACTTGGATTGGTTCACTAGGAACTATTACAGTTTACTGTGATATTCTCCAGTCAAACGTTTCTTGTTCTGTGTTTTTGTGCTGTCGTATATCCTCAACTGGATGAAATAAAGTTTATTATTATTATTATTATTTAGAGACAGGTCATTATTTACTGCCCCGGAGGGGTGTAGGGAATAATTGTGGGTCATGATTTTTTTTTACCCTCTCCAGGGGGATCATACATTTTTTGGTCCCGTCAAGAGGAGGGGGGGAGGGTTACAAAACAACACTGACTTAATTTCTGGATTCCAAAAGTGACACCTTCAGAGCTGAAATTTCTAAAAATGCCTCAGCTTCAGGGAGGGTACAGGACAAAATCGCCTCCCAGCTATACTCGTTGAACAAACGAATGCAGCAGGATTCAGTGTGCCTCCCAGGGGCCACACTATCCCCACCCTATCCGTTCCCACAACGCACCTAAGAATGGTAACTCAGTGTAGGATCATCCCACGAAGGAACTCGGCATAGGCGAACCAAATCGAGGACCCCTTAACAGTGGGTGTTCGCAATCGAAAGAATCTACTGTGTTGCCGTCTAGTGCATACGATATCATTAAAGCTTGCACCAAGGAAATAAAGGTTTTCAAAGCCAAAACATGAGCTAAGCATTATGAACGTACGGTACTGTGTGAAACTCTCATACATCTTTGAGAACATGAGAGCAGCCGTAAAGGCTAATCATGTGTGGGTTAATCATGTGTGTGAGGAAACACCCACCTTTAAACCAAATTCCAAGATGCCTGGACCTGGATCACTATCGCAGCAGAAAGCCACTGATGAGAAGGCCACCAAGCAGAGCTGGCCCTGCATATGACCAAGGCCAACAGATTGCTGGGCAAAAAAAACGAAGCTACGGTGGGCGTTTATTTGATAACAAACGAAGAAACTCAACGTCACCTAGTCTACCAGTGCCAACTTGTAACTACGACGTCAAGGCCTTTATATTTTTTCCTATAGCAGGTTTATCGCGGTTCCAACAATGAGCACCAGGTAGTGCTCGTACTTACAACATGAATCATTCCAAGTCGTAGATCGCTTGCTGCTGGTGATCGTAACCCACGTCATGGACGGTTGGTCTTCAACAACGTTCATCCCTACAATGTCACAAGCATTTTAACATTCATCATCACATCAGCCTTTAGGACTCCAGCTAGATGAACTTATTGTACACGTCACATGTCCCACTTTTATTTTAACTGTGTGGTGTCCTTTGTGTTGAAAATGTTTTGACATGTAGTCAGCATTGGGATTAGATTAAATTTGGGAGCCACAACCATTACTGGTCTTCTTCCATATGTAGTACTAAATTACAAATAAGATTATGTTAGAAAATCGTAGGAAAACAAATTAGA
This sequence comes from Lithobius niger, assembly GCA_023313725.1. Lineage (NCBI taxonomy): Eukaryota > Metazoa > Arthropoda > Chilopoda > Lithobiomorpha > Lithobiidae > Lithobius > Lithobius niger. The sequence goes on along the minus strand of JAHWFP010160884.1, from coordinate 77,526 downwards.
AATTACTACGACGTGGGTAGGGGGCCCCCCCCCCCCCCCGACTGAACAAAGAAGTTCACTACCAATAGCAATGCACAATAGTTCTTTACACTAGCATGCAGCCACACGCCCACTCCAACAGCATCGAAGAATCTGAAAACGCAAACAAAGAATATGAAAAGGCTGACAGAGGGCACTCAAAAGGGTAATGTAAGATATCTTCCACCGATGCTCCGCAGTAACACTTTGCCGAGTTTAAACTGGTTGATATCGTACCAGCATCTATTCAACTCTGTATGGACCATACGCATTTTGGATAGAAAATACGAGTATACTAATTGGAATGACAAATTTGGCTGCCCTTGTCACTGATGGATGGATATAGAACAAATCATGGCTCCTAGCCTCTACAAATCACTTATCCTCCCAAACTGACCTCACCATTGGTGACATGTCGTTTGCACCATCTGAGCCCTGGCAAGACAAACTGCTTTATTCCCTTCCACACCCAAGTGACCTGGCCTCCACTGAACTAAGGCTTTTACACCTGACCTCACTGCTCCCAGAAGCTAAAGGCCTACCTCCAACAACACAGTATGGCATTACGATGAAAATAATAACACTGACACCACAAGTCTGGAAAGCGAAAAGTTCACCTACATCAGTCTACTTAAATTTCGAAGAACACCTTTCTTCTTCTTCAGAAGCACAACAAAATATTTTGTTTGGTGGCTGGCGCGGAATGGTATGATCTGGCTTGGCCCCGCCCATACACTGTATAGTCCGTCTGAAATCCAAACGCTAGCCATAATCGGATAATACTGCGGTGAAATTCAAAATTCCACCACCAGTTGCAGCAAAAAACTTATGAATTGGAATTTTAAACCTGGAATTAAACTCAATGGCCTTCCAGAACCAGCTAAAGGGGACCCAGTTCCATCCAGCCGCAGCTATCCTCAACCCCGGATACTGAGGCTGTACCGATGCAAATACCGTATCTATAAATCTGCAGATATTCAACTTTGGTATCACTGGCAACCTACTACACTGGCTTAGAAGTTTTCTCTCAGGCCGCAAACAACGAGTGGTCTATGAAGGATGTGCCTCGGACTGGGCCCCTGTTCTCAGTGGTGTTCTACAAGGAACAGTTTTGGGCCCCCTGCTTTTCCTACTCTTTATCAATGATCTTCCTGACCTTGCTAAATCACAATGTAGTCTCTTCGTTGACGATAACAAGTTGTTCAAGAAAACTCCTCACGCCGAAGATTGTGCCATTATCCAAGATGATCTTAACCAGATCAGTAACTGGGCCCTGAACAATGGCATGAAGTTCAATGCTAGCAAGTGTGAAGCGCTTCATGTTGGTCCCAATAACCTCCATACTGCCTATTTTCTTGGAACTGAGCAGCTCCCTGAAGTCCTTGAAGCCAAATCTCTTGGTGTGATGTTTAACTCAAATCTTAAGGTCACCAAGCAATGTGCTATTGCTGCTCGCCGTACTAATATGTTGCTTGGCCGCATCAAGAAGCATATTTTTCCTTCTTCAGCACCACCTCCCTTAAAACACTCTACACTTCATACATCAGGCCACACCTTGAATACTGCATTCAGGTATGGAGCCCTCAACTTATTAAAGACCAGCAACTCCTTGAGCACATTCAGAGGCGTGCTACCAAGCTTGTGCCAAGACTGCGTGCACTTCCATACGATGCTAGGCTCAGGGAGCTTGGCCTTACGAGCCTTTACGACCGCCGTATTAGAGGTGACCTTCTTTACACCTACAAAATTCTGAGTGGGATTGATCGCACCGAGGCTAATTGGTTCTTCACCTTGGCCCCCTCCGTTGGCACTCGTGGACATCGCCTCAAGTTACAACGCACACGTGTGAACTCCAATGTTGGGAAGCACTTCTTTTCATATCGCGTGATTGACCACTGGAACCGGATTCCTCATAATGTGATTGAAGCCAGATCTGTTAATGGCTGGAAGGCAGCCTATGACAAAATACTTTCTGCCAAGCAGTGAACTGTCCCTGCTCATCCAACCATACAAGCTTAGCTTTGGTTGTGTATTTTGTTTAAGTTTAGGTTTCGCAATTCCTTTGCAGATACCACACTTGACCCTTGATGATGGAGAACTTCACGTTTCCTGCCTGATGACTGCTACAGCAGCTCTGGAATGCAACACAAAGTCTCATTCTGCAGTCTTATCTGCATCGAGAACTTTGTGTTCCCTGCCTTCCGACTGCCACGATTCCAAAAATAACAGTGCAAAAGAAAGTCTTGTCTTGAATGAAATCGGTATCGGCATAACAGTATCTTGTGGTGTCGGCACAGCCTTGCTACGGTCAAGGGTAATATTGGTAATACGGTAGATACATTATAGTCTGGTAGCACGGCCAAATACCTTTAAGTAAGGTGCGTCCAAGTTTTTGCGGTGTTTTGTGTTTCTTCGAGGCATAATTAATGAAATTCTGCAGTGTGCCACTTTGTCAGCCTTGATCAAATTTAAATATTCAATTAGTGGGCAAGATGGCTGACAAAATCATAACGACCATATCTTCGCTTATATAGAAGAAACAGGATAATCATTTTGGTGTCTAATACTATGTTTTCAGGGTCAGGAAATACTAAAAACGGATTATCTTGTTGATAAAATATACGCTGTGTTTAAGGGCTGGTATCACAATCACCGTTCTATTTTTCGCTCATTTTCAACTTTCAACTGCTATTCTGCCATTTCTAATTTAGATGTAATACCCCAATAAGATTAATTCGAAATGTGGGAATGTCTTCTTTGCATCAAGGGTAAAGAAATGGGTTTATCATTATTAGGGACTGACCTACATCGTTTTTTTTAGGGGCAGGTAACACAGTCACCGTTCGATTTTTCACTCATTTTCAAATTTCAACTGCTATTCTAACATTTCTAATTTATGTGGACGACTCCCATTTAATTCATTCGAAGGAAGACATTCCAACCTTTCGAATGAACCTAATTGGAATCACCCACCGAAATTACAAATGTCGGAATAGCAGTTGAAACTTGAAAAATCGAACATTAACTGTGATACCAGCCCTAGTAAAAAGGTCGCAGCTTGGTCCCTAACAATGATAAACCCATTTATTTACCCTTGATGCAAAGAAGACATTCCCACCTTTCGAATGAATATAATTGGGGTCTTCCACTTAAATTAGAAACGGTAGAATAGCAGTTGAAAGTTGGAAATGAGCGAAAAATCAAACGCTGACTGTGATACCAGCCCCTAAAAAAACAGGACGTAGCTCGGTCCCTAACAATGATAAACCCATTTATTCATTGGTGCCCGAAGGGGGGTTAGTGAGGAGCAACTCCTCACTGGCATTTGGGGGGGGGGGGGATATTGATGCATTTATCATGTAACAACACACCACCAGACACCTCAATGTAACAAAACCCCGTCAACAGTTAACACAACACATAAATCTAGAAAAATACAATAAAAAAATATGTTTTAGTTTATAATTTTATGCACGGCTGAGTATTGACTGAAAACGAAACAGAACAGTACGTGCCGTTGCAGCATCCGGCTGTTAAGACAGGAAATCGTGTGTAAAATTACATGGCCGAAAATTTGTGTTGGAGGGGACGGGGTGAAACCCCAACCATAGTCCACGTCGGAAATGTAGGAGTACCAATTTTAAACTTGGAGGGGGGGGGGGGACTCCTCACTGGACAAGGGGGAGATAGGCTCCACTGCATTTATTTATCCTTGATGCAAAGAAGACATTCCCACCTTTCGAATTAATCTAATTGGGGTCTTTCACCTAAATTAGAAAAGGCAGAATAGCAGTTGAAGGTTGAAAATGAGCGAAAAATTGAACGGTGAGTGTGATACCAGCCCCTAAAAAATGCAGGGTGTATATTTTATCAACAAGATAATCCATTATTAGTTTCGGGAAAACAAACACAACCACCAGGCAGAAACACAACAAAGTTCCTTTGAATTTTCGGTGAAGTCCACACCCGTTCACCTTCTTCAACAACACAAAAAACGTCCGAAAACTACATGTCTAAAGTTTCAGAATGCCAGATTTCAAAAAACACGCGCGTGGATGGCTGCATCACTGATCTTCATTTGCCATCTGGATACCCCACTTAGCGTCAAGCTTGGCAGCCAGCGTAGGTGCCACCAACCTGTCAGTGCCTTCATATCCAGACGGGGTATCCAGATGGCAAATGAAGATCAGTGATGCATCCATCCATGCACATTTTTTGAAATCTGGAATTCTGAAACTTTAGACATGTAGTTTTCGGACGTTTTTTTGTGTTGTTGACATTTTTTCTGAAGAAGGTGAACGGGTGTGGACTTCACCGAAAATGCAAAGGAACTTTGTTGTGTTTCTGCCTGGGGTTGTGTGTGTTTTCCCGAAGTTATGTCGATTTCATACCACTGTAAATGCCGATCGTCGGTATTTAGCCATTATTAGTATTCCCTGACCCTGAAAACATAGTATTAAGACCTCAAAATGATTATCCTGTCTGTTTTATACGCGAAGATATGGCCAATATGATTCTTTAGCCCTCTTAAATATTTAAATTTGCTCAAGGGTGACAAAATGGCACCCTGCAGATTTTCATTAAGTTATGCCTTAAAGAAACACAAAACACCATAAAACATTGGGCAGACCTTACTTCCAGTTTTAGGTTAAAAATGCACTTGGCAACCAGACTATTATGCCATGTGAAACCCCTACAGCTGCCTTGTTTGGCTGAACATCCATGCAAGGTGTCTTGTACACTTCCTAGCCTTAGTGAGGGAGCAGTTGCAGGAAATTTAGGGTTACTGTGCACAATTTGCTAACTTTTTTCACTTGGGAGTTGTTGCTCACATCCCAAGGAATAGTTTTCCACATGTTACCACCTTGGCAATATGCATTTAATGTATTAGGCATTAAAGATGGCGGTCAAAATGGCGCCCAATTTTGCCATTTGACCGATTATGCAAGAACCGTTAATCGAAAATACTGTTAATTCGGCAATTTTACTTTCGTTGAAGTTCATATTAAAGACAGTCACTTACACAAAACCAAAATTCGTCCAAGTTCCACAATTCAAACTTGCAAATTTTCGACTATCTCCACTGATAGCTTCTTCAGGCAAGAGTCGTAAGACTTGCACAACAACCACCACCGAGTCATGAGACTTGCACAACAACCACCACCAACGAACTTTCCCAAGTCCACTACATTCAAATTCACTTCCCCTCTTCCAGTGAGCCTTGGAACTCAGCTCTCAAGCTCACTGTCTGAGTTGGCTCCCTCATCAATACTGGAGCTGTTGCTGAATGAAGGTAAGAATTTTAGCCAGCTTTTCGTCAGTTTTTGTTTGATTCAGTTCTGCTGTCAGTATTCTTCCTATCTTCCTACCATTGACGGAGACAAGAAGAGCGCTGTAGCCTTGAACTGTGAAAAGAATAAACACCAAGCAGACTGGGATAACACCAAGGTGATGCTGAAGTCGGACCCGAGCAGGGGGCACACTCCGTGCGTCGGAGGCCATTGCCATTCAATACTGCCAAGATAGGAAGATACCACTTATGAACGTGCAAAAATCAGCATATCAGCAGATAGGAAGAATAGTGACAGCAGAACTGAATCAAAAGCTGGCTAAAATTCTTACCTTTATTCAGCAAAAGCTCTCACGTATTGATGAGGGAGCCAACTCAGACAGTGACTTTGAGAGCTGACCGAGTTCCAAGGCTCACTGGGAGAGGGGAGGGAAATTTGAATGTAGTGGACTTGAGAAAGTTCGTTGGTGGTTTGTTGTTGTGCAAGTCTCATGACTCTTGCCTGAAGTTCAGTACAGATAGTCGAAAATTTGCAAGTTTGAATTGTGGAACTTTGATGATTTTTGGTTTTGCGTAAGTGACTGTCTTTAATAAGAACCGTTAGTGATACACAAACGGTTGAGATAAAAGTTTTTTGCAATAATGTAACCTACAATGTCATTCCCATACAGTTTTTTCATATCTCTTATGGTTTTCGAGAAATATGGATTTTTGGCCATTTTGAGGTTAATTTAATGCTAACAGACGTCTCAAGTGTGTCAACTTACAACATTCAACTGCTGCTGCATCGTTTCTAATTCAGGTGGATGGCTCCAATTAGATTCATCTGAAAGGTGGGAGTGTCTTCTTTGCAACAAAGGTCATTGAAAGAATTGTTAGGAACCAAGCTAGGCTCATGTTACTAGGGGCTGGTATTAGGGTCACCATTGGATTTTTTTGCTCATTTTCAACTTTCAACTTCTATTGTGACATGTCTAATTTAGGTGGATGACTCCAATTACATCATTCGAAAGATGGGAATGTCTTCCTTGCAATAACGGTCGTAGAAAGGGTCTACGATTGTTAGGAACCGAGCTACGCCAGTTTTTATAGGGGCTGGTATTACAGTCACCATTGGATTTTTGCTCATTTTCAACTTTTTACTGCTATTGTGACATGCCTAATTTAGGTAGATGACTCCAATTCCATTCATTCAAAAGGTGGGACCGTCTTCTTTGCAAGAAGGGTACTTGAAAGGGTGTACGACTGTTCGTAACCGAGCTACACCCGTTTTACTAGGGGCTGGTATAACACCGTTGGACTTTTCGCTCATTTTACACTTTCAACTGCTATTGTGACGTGCGTATTTTAAGTAGATGAATCCAATTAAATTCATTCGAAAGGTGGGGACGTCTTCTTTGCAACAAGGGTAGTTGAAAGGGTCTACGACTGTTAGGAACCAAGCTACGCCCGTTTTACTAGGGGCTGGGATAACAGAACGAAGCTAACTGGAGTCATCTACCTAAATAGAAACGTCTCAGCACCAGCTGAAAGTTGTAAATGAGCGAAAAGTCCAACGGTGACTGTGATATCTCCCCCTAGTAAAACGGGCGTAGCTCGGTTCCTAACAGCCTTAGACCCTTTCAACGACCCTTGTTGCAAAGAAGACGCTCCCACCTTTCGAATGATTCTAATTGCAGCCATCCACCTGAATTAGAAACGATGCAGCAGCAGTTGAAAGTTGTAAATTGACAAATTGAGACGTCTGTTAGCATTAAATCAGCCCAAAAAATCAGCCCAACGAGGTTTTAACCTCTAAAAATAGTTTTTACTTAGCCTAAAATACTTACCTGTATTTTTAATGCTTTACAATTATTTGGAAATGCTACCCGTCCCAAACATGAAAATTATGCACTCCCGGTCCTTGCAACGGCGCTCCCCGGGGCCCGTGACCACCGCGAGGTGGTGCCACATTCCCGCTTCTCCTCAGTTTGTCTCCCCGTTAGCTGGTTCGACGCGGGAGGAGGGTGGGTTCCACAGGTAAGTATTTTAGGCTAAGTAAAAACTATTTTTAGAGGTTAAAACCTCGTTTTTACTTCTAGCCTAAAATACTTACCTGTATTTTTAATGCTGACTTTGTCCTACCTAGAGTAGGCATCGAACCATCGCCTTTGCAAGACCTGGTGTGACCCCTCGTAAACAAAGTGGCAGAGTCATCACCAACACTGTATATCCCCTTCAGAAAAGAGTGCGTAAACCCCTTACCTCATTTTCTCCTTACTATTTTACCCGCTGCCATGAAGCTGATGTCCCTGTTTTTGGCCTCCGACATCTCTACTCCTCGTAGGTAGTGTGCCACGAAGGTGCTTCTCCTCTTCCACCTTCTGGCTTCAATAATTTCGTTCAGCGGAGTTTCCGCTGCGAAGACCCAAGACGTTGCTAGTGCGCGTACCTCGTGGGCCCTAGCCGTCCCCTGTGACGATCCCTCCTGTTGACCTTGCGATTCCTCGATAGTTCTGCAGATCCACCGAGCTATGGTAGATGGTGTAGCCGCTTCTCTGGTGAGGTTTTCCCCGCCCGACTCCAGTTTGACGAACAGGGGCACCCACGGGCTGCTCCTCCGTTGCGTGTTATCCTCCACGAAGTCCTTAGTGCGGGCCATGTAGAACCTCAGTGCTCTGACCGGGCAGTGTAACCGGTCCGGGCATCCCGCCTCTAGTGTAGGTGCCAGCACGTTGATCACGATTGGGCAAGGCGCCTCCTCGGGCTTCGAATTCTTGGCTCTGAAATCCGAGTGTGTCAACAGGGTAACCCGTGACCAGCGAGGCGAGGCCCTAAAAAAGTCTCTTCCCCGCGCAAGTACTGCCAGTTCGCCCTGTCTGGACGCTGATGCCAGGGCAAGCAAAAACACGGTTTTCCATGTTAGGTGTTCCCAAGATGCCTCGTGTAGTGGTTCGTATGGCGCTTCTGCCAGCGACTGGAGGACTGCTGTGAGGTCCCATCCAGGGTAGACCTTCCTCTTCCTCAGCCTGAGAATACCGAACGACTGCACCATCTTTGCTGGGCTTTTAGTCACCTCGCTCTTCCCCGAAAGAGCGAGGATCGAGTTGATTGCCGCCCTGTAGCCTTTGATGGTGCTAGGGGCCAATCCTTGTGCAAACAGTGAGTTCAGAAACTCGCAGACGATTTGCGGCGAAGGGTCACATTCGTTCACTACGTGAGACTTACACCAGGCTACCCAGCCCTGCCATTTGGCCTTCGTAAATGGACTTGGATGAGTCACGTATGCACTCTGTCATCA